>BQKZ01001194.1:88087-105587 GCA_036244855.1 Temnopleurus reevesii | reverse complement strand
ACTGTCCTTGTTGTAGCGACTGTCCTTGTTGTAGGAGCAGTTTTTGTTGTTGCTGGTGTAGTTGTTGTTCTTGTTGTTGGTGGTGGTGTAGAAGACTCAAACCAACTGCTCTCGTCCAATGATGATTCATCGAATTCACTTGGTACCCAATCCTCGGTTGTTGTGGAAATGGTGGTTGTTGTCACCGTTGTTGTTGGACGAGGCGATGTGATTCCTAAAAAAAGAAAACATACAGATATATCATTCAAATATTGTTTGGCTGGCAAATGGTTTTAAGAACCGGAAAAATAATGGGGGATTAATGTTTGGACACATGATAACCCTGACATCCGGGTGTTGCTAAAAAGTTGCAATCGGTCACAAATCAACTGCAAATCAGTTGCAAAGTAGAGCACAAATTATAGTTTGGGAAATGTCTCTGCGCTTTTGACAAGACACGTGTAGAAAATGGTTTTGATTGCCGCTTGCCGATCAACTGCAGTTTGCAATTAATCACAATTTTCTAGCAACACCCCAACAGTGACCTATACAATTATATCAAAAGCACTGATTTCAATGTAATCGTTGTTTACGATTGCTTCATGCAGTTGTCCCCTCGTTCATATAACAGTTCGTAATTAAACAGAAAAATCGATTGAAAAAGTATGAAGTGGGAGAGGGGAATTGTGACAAATTGCTTAATGCGACACAAATGATTAGATTAACATTTGTCCGTGGCCATTTCACATATTCAAGGGCACTCAAGGGCATTCAAGGTCTGGTAATGATAATAAAAAACGTTAGAATAAAACGGTAATAAGTATTCTGATACATTATTCGTGAAGAATAATGGAAAACATTGCAGAGTTTCAGGCGGATATTTTTAGAACATGTCGACGTTATATTTTCATTGAACGACATGAATGGATGCAATACGTGCATAGTTTGGCCCTGAATGAAAGGGGACTTTTATCAATGTAGGGAATCTAGCATAATCCTTAAGAAAATGGACTTTAAATGGGGAACGCGACCATCATATAAAAAGATATCCTGTTCATATTATATTACGTCTTCTAAGGATCGACTAGGACATTTTCTGCTATTTTTCATGCCACACCCAATAAACGTTGATGACTAAACTATAATATACGCAGTGATCCCTGTCGACAAGTATTCAGGGTGTATTTGGAACACATTTCTGAGTTAAGTAGAATCATTTGAAATATGTATATAAATCTGAGAGCAGCACGCAGAATAACGATTTAATCGTATATATACATTGAATATGCGACGATAAAGCATACGAGGAAAACATTAGCTATATCTTTTCAATTGAAACAGATAGATAGACAAGGGGCCTGTAACATAAAAGATGCAATTAATCTTACGATAAATATCTATCGTAAGCCTATGGCAAAACATATACCATAGAGATACGATTAATTGCAAAATTTATCGTATCTCTTTTATGTTACAGGCCCCAGAACTTTAAAGCTGTTAAAATTCATAAACGTTACCTCTAAATTACATCACAATTGCGCTCACATATTATTCATATGAATGCATATGACTGGTTAATTCGACTAAAAAAACCTATAGACACAACACCCTCAAATTGTTTTTATACCTGCGTGCGTCCTTTTAAATTTAGACTAAAATAAAACAAATTAAATGAATATACAAACAAATAAAACGAACACTAACGGCATCAACGAGGCCTTAAAGGATAAAAGAATGCCTAACCCTCTGTAACATTTTGACAGTTTATCTGTACTTTCAAAGATTCTGATACGAAATGGTAGATGTGCGATATCATGGCCACATTGTTTCCTGAGGATGATGACATCGCATTCTACTGAATCATAATGGGTTATATTCATTAAAAAAATGATAAAATTATGAAAAAACTTAACCCACCCGGGAAAACATTTTGCGGCAGTGACAATGCACTTGTTTTAAAGAAAGAGTGGAAAGTAATCATGAACGCATTACGGAGGGTTTGTTCAATCTAGTGAGAAAAACATTTAATATCATTTGAAATAAATCAGGAAATAAAGCTTGTTTGACTCTCTTTCTGCATGTCCTGGGGCCTGGCTCTGAGTGTAGTTGTGAGGTTGTGCAGGCGTACTACCGTTTGAGAAAAGGACACTAATTTACTTCCATGTGCGAAGTCAGTTGTAACTTTGTAACGGATGACATCATGTGATTACTGATTCTCTAAAGCAGTTAAAGCCATATGAAGATGATTTTGACGATAATGACACAAAGAAGTAGAAGAAGAAATGGAAGAAGAAGAAGAAGGAGAAGAGGTAGAAGGTGACGATGATGGTGATGATGATGATTTTGATGATGGTGATGGTGATGATGATGATGATGATGATGATGATGACAACGATTCTGATAATGATAATGATGACGATGATGGTGATGGCGACGAAGAACTTACATAAATATGTTATAGACTGAATAACGCCATGTATAAAATGGTGCGTCTCAGTACGGGGGATAAAACCCAGAAGGTAGAATGAGTAAATCGATTTGGTAAAGCAATTTGTTTTGCATTAATTGTCTTTATTTGTGTTTAGTAGAATGATATTCCTTTATCGAATTATTAGGTTCTGTGCAAATACAAATACCAAATTTGATAGTTTTACGGAAAGCAGCAAAAAATTCGTAATTGATAAATATTCATCACATCTTTACTCATTAATCATCAATATGCACTTATTTGGAAATCCTAACTCATGAAATATTACGACGATTTTTTTTTGCAAAAGCATGTACTTGATAGACATGTGTTCACAGTTAGCATCATATATTAACCAATCTCCAATGTGGCCTCTTCTTAAATCGGAACATTGACTAACATCATTTTGGTAGAGGATGCTGACTCAAAGATGGTCCAGTTCATGACCCACTCATGTCAATCAAATTAATGTCAAATTGAGATGTTTCATCCAGTTTTCACGATGTGGGTATAATGATGGGGAGGGAAAGGGGTGAAAAGGGTATGACGAGAGTTTTATTTTAAATGTTTATTGAATTTTTATCCAAATTTTTGAGCAATAATTTGGTAGGTCAAGACCTGTTAAGATCATTTATATTTGCAGCCACCTGCCATGATGGCTTGCACTCAAGTAATTGAGAAATATATTGAGTAATATTGAAAGTCCCAAACAATCCTACGCGTTTTTTTTCTTTGTAGTACGTCTCAAAAAAGAAAATTTAAGCGCTCTAACTCTATTTATTATCGAAAGTATCCTTCAATCAGACTTAAGAGAGGGAAGGTTCAGATGTTTCCCTCAAAAATCTACACGTGCCCCAAACTAACCCAATAACTGTACATTGGATCATCATAATGCCATTAGATTTGTATGCACATGTATTTCCCATCAGATTGGACTTCAATTTTCAAATTCAACATTGGCTTTCTTCCAATTCGCAGACTATCTGTGAGAGTCTATTTTTTGCTCATCTTCCCTTAAAGATGAATCACGAGGGGTATTGCTGCAATAAAACTTGATTTCCATGGATATGATACAGGGGAAGCAAGTTATGTTTTCATTTCATTCCTCTCAAGTGACGGTTTATCAACTTTCGGAATATTTTTGATATTCAATGTTTTGATTTGGAACATTTGTTTTTCATTCTTCAAAAGTTAGAGCATTATAGAACAGTCTTGATTCTAAGAGTATCAGAAATTGAAAGTGAGATTCTTAATCTGGTATTGACATAGTTTTCAACACATAGTTCTTAATCCTTCTTGAGAGAGCTTCGCTCCATTCTATGAGTACAATGAGGTTTAAGCTTACACTTAAAAAAGATATCCCAATTAGGAAAATATTTGTTATGATTCGGCCGAGTCTCGCACCCGTGTCCTCTCGTTTATGCGATGGATGCGTTGACAACACGTCAACATCTGTTTTTCTTTTATTTCCGATTCCCTTTCTTCATCTTTTTCTTTATTCATTGGTCAATTCGATCTCCACTCTAAAATGATCATGGCAATGACTAAGGAACTCGTCTATTCTTGACCAATTTTCTATTCTACTCTTGGCCAATGTACAGAATTTGTTGTATAATTTGTTTGATATACCACAATGTGTATGAAAAAAATGTAATCAGAACAAAATCTTGGCTGTACATGTCAATGACGTTCAAATGAATAAATTCCAAATTCCATGCCTGGTTCATATGGCTTAGGGACTCTGTAGACAGATGCTGCTGAGGGGCTACGAATGGCCTCTTGGTTGGAAAGATATCTGTCATCCAGAGTCAATATCGTAATTTGGAAAATGAATCATAGGATATAAGTTAAGAAATTCGATGATTGTCGGGAGGACACAGAACGGTTGAGGTTTGAGGTTGATGGGTGAAAGTCAAGATGGATATCGAAATTGAATTGGGGGGGGGGGGCAAGTATAAAAAGCAATGGGGGCTAAAAAAAGAAATAAATCACAAATGAAAGGGAGAAAGGAGACGGAGCAGGAGTGGAGAGATAGATAGATAGATATATTTTCTGCCCCGCTATAGGAAGACCAGAGCTACCATATTGCAAGCTCTGAATAGAGCTTACAACTAAATATTCGTTATCATTATTTGTCAGTTTGTACTATTCGTTGATTCGAAGTTTATTCAATAATATTATTCTTTCAATTCATTTGTATTAATGCTTTTTGTATTGCTTTCAATTGGAAAATAAGATGAATCTAAGATATATATCGCTCGATAGGTAGATATTTAGCTAGATAGGTAGACAGATAGGTAAATAGCGTGAGTGGAAAAAAAGAAATGGGAAACATGAGATAATGAATTCCGATATTGGAAATGCCATAACCACTTAAAACATTTGCATTAACATTGCATGTGTACTGAATTAAACTCTACATAAAACAATAGATGAGAAGACATGTTATAAGCTTTACTTACTGATTTCGCAGTATCTCCCTGTCCATCTGTTGTCACACTCACAGATGTGACCGTTTCGCTGATCCACACAAGTCGCTCCATTATTACACGGTCTACTCTGGCATTCATCTATGTCTGGAAGAAGAATTTACATAAAAGAGAGAGAACACATTATTGAACATGGGTCCTGACATATCTGGGTGAATAATATGAAGAGAAGAGAGGGGGCACACTATTCCACGGTCTTTCTTTCTCTCTCTCTCTCTCTCTCTCTCTCTCCCTCTCTCTCTCTCCCTCTCTCTTTCTCTTCCTGTTCTTTTTACAAATATATCTATACCCCTTTTTGTATGTCCCTCGTTGTTTATTTCCCTTATTCTATTCTCATTCAACTGAGTTAGATAATTATTTCTTTTCATTTCGTATTTATTTTAAAGGAATGAGTTATGATGAGAATCATTGACGAATACATCCGTCGACTAACATAGCGGGAAAGCATTACGAGTAGATAAAATATCTACAGTGATGAAATTTTAGTAATTGATATAAATTGCCGGAGACAGGTTATCATAGAGCTCAGCAACGAGCAAAAAATGGGTGAAGTTTGGTATGGTCAGAAAGACAGGGTTTTGGAGTCACTTTCCTTGATATCATTTGATATCATTTTATTGTATCATATCACGTGATGATGCTCGACAAAACGTTGACGTCAATACATTACGAGGCACATATGTTATGGAGCTATGTGACACTTAATTTAATTATTTCATTAAAGTCCCAGATAGCAATTCTTAATCCATTTTATTATTTGACGTTTCCGCGGGCAATCTGCTCATATTGTCATTGTTTCCCTAATATTGCACAATGTGCATATTAAAGAGATATCAGAGCAAAAGTCTGACATATAGCTGATGGACTCAATACCATAAGTTATCTCAGTGACAGAGCTGGTATCGAATAAAATGAGGTGGGAGAGAAAACTGAAAACTGAAATAAGTTTGAATTCTTTCACCTTGCTCAAACTCCAATTGAAAGTACATGATAAAGCAATACACACAAACATTTAGTATACGACACTGAAAGATATTCTCAAAACGGGCACTGTATAAAAAAAAAACACTGCCGGTCGGAATCCAGTCCATTTGTCATATTACACTTAGCTGAATCGGCTTCTTTTATATGGATGATGAACATAGTTGCTGTGTTTAGAGGAGGACTTTAATTTTACATAGATTTCTGGTGAGTCTGCTAAAATCAGATTTGCTGCGATTTTACGGGGTTTATTCCTGCAATGTAGGTTATGTGTATCTAAAAATGTCAATATGTAAAACAATTGTCGTTTGAATGCATTTCATTGGATATCATAACTAGATATGGCAGGTAACGCAAGTTTCTCACAAAGAAATGAGAAGAAATTATTACTAGTACATTATTTTTTTTACCAAATAATTGGATAGATCATCTGGAATGTCTGGAAAAGGAAACATCCGCAAAGATTCAGGTGCTATATGCCTGTAGATGATGTACAAACCTAACATATCCAGATGGGCTTTTAAAGGAAATCTCGAAGGACGTCTCAAGCCTGTCATAAGCTTTTTGCTTTATCAAAATCCTGCTCAAATATTCCGTAATAACTCATCACTTGTATGACATATTGCATCGAATACTTGCATGTGTAGGTTTTGATCCCAAACTTCAGAGAAAAAACCGGGGAGAACGGTTTGAATTAGATCGGGTATCGATCAAACCGATTTATTAGGAGGGGGAGGTATGGCTTAGGAGTCGCGAAGGGCGTGGCTGTCATCCCATTTTTCAAACAGGTGCAAAGGTATGACAGTGCAAAAGAAATTTGGTTTTAAACCCCTCATTTGTAAAGTTCAAACACTGGACAGAGACTTGAGACTGTCACATACTAGCGTATAGGCGTTATTTTAATTCACCTTGAGCTACATTGTGCAGAAATAAGAAATCGCCATACTTGGCTAACGCTACCACTTGAATACGACAATATAATGGTAGCCGATCTTCGTCAACTGCACATGTGTGTCCCCAGCCAATGCGCACAAAAATAGTAAAATAGAAGCAATTTAGGTCGAGAATACGTTTGCTGAGAGAATGGATCAGGTAGAATTCTCCGGAAAAGTCCCCTACCCTTATCATGTCCAATTGTTGTCAAGATAATTAAACGTATATGGACCATATATGGACCACAGGTGTCAAAACTGCCAAATTAAAGGTGTAGACTAACGGTAATTGAAGTACCCTGTCATTATCAACTCAATGATCAGATAATAGCCCAATTAAACAAGTTAGATGCCAATATTCAAGATATGGTCTGGCTTGAAAATCAAACCCAAGGCAAGAAAATTACAATTTCTTGATGATCATGATGATGCAGAGTATGAGCATTCTAAAATGACCAAGATTTTAGATTTCATTTATAATAATAATGATAATGATAATAATAATAATGATAATAATAATAATAATAATAATAATAATACTAATAATAATGATAATGCTATTTGTATAGCGCCTAATCCACTCTGTGGAGTGTTCATTTGACCATTTTGAGGGCAGATCTGGCGCTTCCTGTGTCGAACGCGACTTAAGACATGGTCATTTTGACCCGGAGTATAGTTTGGTCTCATTAAATTCATTTCACTGTCCATCTGATCGTGAGTATTGGGGAAACTATTGAGTATCATTATTTACTAATGATTTGTTCTATCGCTATAATAATTATTCTACTAAACGCTTGAACAGGATTGATAACTTTAATTGTTTCATTTGATTGCTCAATTTGTATTTGTTTTTCAAATCGCTGTTTCTGAAATTAACTCGCTTTTCTCCAATCAATTCTTCACTTCCATTTTCTAGTTTCCATTTCCAATTTCAAGAACTTTGCTCTATTCCCGCGTCAAACACAGGGCTTTAATGATAGATTGAATCGTTAGTCATATCCGATTATTTAGGGGTAAAAGGATGCCTCAACATCGCTTGTCTAGGAAGGAGGTTTTAAATCCCCAGATCTCTTGAACATGTTTTTCTTTATTTCATTTTCATTCAAGATGGCAGCAATTAACGTATGTTCCGATCGTTATGTTTATAAAAAAGAGTATCAGCAAGCATTTTTTTAATTCATTGATGACTTTTTGAATAATGGGTTAACATCCCAAAAGATGCAGATGCACTGACAAACAAAGACACAAAGATGGTGTTCTCTTCAAATCAAATTGTGGGGACGGAAAAGTCCACAAATTAATAATTACGCTACCGCCCATTTATATTTCTTTATGGGGGGAGACGTGGAAGTTTTTCTGTTAGCGCTATGGTGCGCCGCTGCCTCTACATTATGGGCTCAGAGGTGTTTGGTTTAATGAAAGAGAAGGGGGTCACGGCCCTATATGCGTCGCTAATGGGGGTGAATCTTTCGGCCCCATGAATTCTCCTCTGCTTAAAATTTCCCGAAACGAATAATTCTATCATGTCTATGAAAATATGCGAATGCTTTATCCTGACTCGATTCCAAGGACTCTAAATATAATTTTGGATCATGATGCATGCGAAGAGATTTTACATCCCAGAATGGTATTAATCCATTGAGTATTTCAAAGCCAGGGATAACCCCTATTCTATCCCCCTCATAACGCCTCGTCATCAATTGATCTTGCCCATCATATCAACAGGGGGCCTAGCAGATTCACTTGGCTGTCTGCTACCCTTGGAATTCTGAGATACAACAACCTTCAGGAAGGGATTGACAGGAGCTCAGACTGGAGAAAGTAATTCAGAATGAAATTTGTCATTCCAATAAATGTAACCCATAATAAAACTGCATATATCCTTTATCATTTACATACTGGGTATGCCCTAGATAAATCTTGCTGTGATTAAAAGCAGAGAAATCAGACGAATAGATCAACAAATTTGAGGTAAATCTGACAAGAAATAAGAAAGTTATGATTATTTCAATGATACGATTTAGTAGTGGTTTTCGTAAATCCCTGCACGGCATTCATGTTTGGTCACGTGTCATGACCTACGTCATGCACTTCCTGTCTGAAACTTATTATACCTCATTTGTAATTGTAAATAATGTCAAATAGGTGTCAAACCGGCTCAGTCAATTAACAGTGAAGCTATTTCCTCTTGTGTCAATGAAGCTATTGTAAAGGCTGGAACGAAGTCTTTATTTATTTTGTCCCAGTTCTTTGTTCATCCTGCTCACAGTGCATCCCATCGAGACAAGGTATTTGTCAAGGGTCTGATGCTACACTTTTCCGTTACAGACACAATTAAAGCAGGGAGTTGTCTACTGTTACAACTCCCTGATTAAAGTAGCAGGAGACTCTACTAGAAATGTGCATTGTATTTTAGTGAAAGTGTGGACGTGTTAAAGCCACGAGAAACAGGATATTGAAAGCGGATGTGCTTCCCCATAGAACACCGGAGTGACGTCATCCAATGATGACTGTCAGGAGAGGTGTTCTTTAAAGGTAGTTAAGAAGACAAGTGTTTTTTTTTAATGATCTTCGAGTTTCAAAGTAGATCAATTTTGGGAGAGATGACGATTCAGATATCTAGTTCCTTCGTGAACACCGGAGTATGTTCGTTGATGGTATTCTAGAGGAAGAATGCATTCGAGGAAACAAAATTCAAGTGCTAAATGTACAAATCGGCTTGTCGACATGTATCATTTTACGTAATTCGTTCCTTTATTACCTGAAGCAAAGTAAATATAGCGCTTCAATGAAATCATATTATGCCCACTTTTTGTTTGTTTAAAAAATAAGTTAAAGTAAGTTTACTGACAGGAAGTGCATGATATATACGTCATGGCACGTGGCTAAAAGTCACGTGTCGTAACGTATTTCGTACAGTGATGTATGAAAACCACTGTTGAACCATATACATTAAAATAATCATAAGTTTCTTATTTCTTGTCGGATTTACTTCAAACTTTTGTTTTAATCCGTTCGTTTTTAAATAGTATGCCGTTGCATATATAAAGTTGAATGAAAAAAAAAAGGATTTGCCAGGCACGAGCCGCATTTCGCTGGGCTCGCTTGCGTGGGACGTGTGAAACCTGAACAGAACGAAACCAGACTGTTTTAGCTGATAAGCTCAAGTTTCTTTCGAACAGTTTCCTCAGTCGGATGAATCCTGATCCTAGAAATATTTCAAATTTCCAATATTTTTACTTTCCCTCCCACAACTCCTTCAACTCTGTCAGTTTTCCCAACCGTTTTGTAGGAGTTTATAACCCGAGCTGATGTCATTCTGATACCTTTGGTTTGTTTCAGTGTACATCGTAACTAAAAGGACTCGCGTGTTGGTTAGTCGGTGTTGGCAAACTGATAAGAAGTGGGTGGGATTCGAACATGGGACCTGTAGTCAGGTAGTAATGCAGTCATTCATTCCATAGGAATTGAATCACTGTGAGTGTATTTGTTTTTATTTAAATAGGCACTTCTCCATCGCCCAAGATAAAATCTTTCATAATATGAGTTGAACGAATGAGGGGCATTCTCAAAGCAGTTTAAAGTAATTCTGACCAATATAAAATGCTCCATCCGAAATCGAATATTTTCGAGAAAAAAAACTTGGAAAAGCCTCCATGGAAGTTCATACTTTCCTAGATTCGGCTAAACCAGGGGCTATCGAAACTCTTGAACCACCTGTCAAGTAAACTTGGACTTTGTCCAGGGATTTGAGGGTTTAGGATCTATAAATAATACCCGCTGAGGTGACGGAACCTCTGAAAACGAGCTATTGCCTTTAATTTCCTCGCCCATTAGTATATTTGTCAAACAGTGTCGGCGTGATTGTATAAAACAATTAAACATGATTTATGGCGATTTAATTGGCGGGAGTCTATTGTACGGTAATGTACTTCTCATTTGGTGGTGCAATGGTCTGTGGTTACATCTTCCTCATTTAATCACAGAGTCAATGGTTCGATTACTGTCGCGTGACGTATTTCCTTTGGAAGAAGGTTCATCCACATTTTGCCACTTTCCTCAAAGTGTTATTTGGGTTCTGGTAGAAAAGTGCCATCCTCTGGTTGCTTAAGGTGTACGCCCCTACCAGAAAACTAGAGCTCTATGATCTAGTTGTAATGCTTTGAGCATGTGTTTCAGAGTAACTTTTAAAAGGTAAATCGTTTTTAGAAATGAATATTGTTATCATTATGGACGTTAGATATATTTCCAATTTATAATCAAAAAAGTTAAAAGAAAAAAGATCGAAACATAGCACAAATTTACTTCTAAAAATCATTATCCAACTGCATCCAAGTTTCTTGAATAAGTAAATCAACCTGTGACAGGTATGATAAGCATCTTAAATGATTCCCGCCGACTTTTACGGAAAAGGATAGTTAACAGAACCAATACAAAAGGTGAGCCACATTATTCTTTCTGATGATGCTGACCGTATACCTCATGACTCATAATTTGATAAAAAAAAAACCTGCGAGAGCCTACGTGAAAGAGGGCTGTAGCTCATGAAACTCGACCAACTTGAATTTGAAAATATATGTCTGGTGAATTTGAAAATATCTGTATGGTGAGTTGTCGGTCCCTCGGGCTGCCGGTCCCCTGGCTCTTGGTCTAATGGTACGATCCCATCGGAAGTCTACAAGAGTAATCCAGGATCCTTAAAAGGCCCTGGTGGGAAGTGTGATATCATGTTTGACAGGGATAGTTAAACTAGTATTCAAGCAATAAATTTGACTGACCGTCAGGAGGCGAGTCCTGGTAAGTTGTGGGTGCTTTTTGCTAAGTATTTGCAAAGGGCTTTATAGGAGATACCCATATTATTCAGTTCATTTTTTAATTACATTTCCTCAATATTTTTTTCTTTCACTTAAGATCAGATAATATAGGATGGGCGTGAATAGGAAAGCTATTGTCAAACTGAGACAAAGTGTTGTGAAAAGATGAGGTCCGGTCCAATCTATTTAGGAAGTATAAAAATTGCAGTCGTTCAGAAAATTGATATAAGAGTAATACATAATAACAATCGAAATAAAATGTGGAACGTTAATGGCTACAATATCCACCAGGCTCTGAATTTTGTTAGTGACATTCTCAATTAACCAAAATGGATAAGCATTTATCTTCTGAAAAAAATATAAAGACAACAAAAACTTATATTGCTGTTATAGTTAAAAACAAACTCAAACCGAGGATCTGTTATTTGTTTGAAAAAATGTCTTATGATGTTTTTTTCTCATTGGAGCTTATGGCCAAACATTTATTTCTTGCACTGTTTGTTTTTTCATTTTCAATTTTGGTAGTTTTAATTTACTGAAAGAATCCATAGCGTTCGTGATCAAATTTATAGATCCGTGGTGTTTATCACATGTTCTCACACGAGTCCGATATGAATCATTCTATTTGGAATTGGAATCTGTAAAGTTACACTCATAATTGCTGCTGGGTGCGGAAAAGGGATACGACGGTGCCTAATTGTCCCCCTAGGATGTCCGGTTGGAAGGAAAAGATATAACACAAAAGAGTATTATGATTCCGTGGATGACTTCACTTGATAATTCATATTACATCCATGCGCATCTACATCATATCTGTAGACAGAGACGTTCAGGAATTATCCTTATAGTAGAGATGCACCTACCGTATCAAATGTTTTAGTCTTTATTTCATTCGAATAGAGCATTTTGTATTATGATAGTAGAGTTTGACGTAAATCCTGACTATAATGCCACTACCAATTTACCTTGGACTATTCGCAACGAAGACGATAATTTTGATTCTCTCCCATCATAGTCTCGTGTGAAGTGAAACACCTTACATGATAATGATAATAATAGTAATTCACGGCCTTTATATAGCGCTTATTACCTCTTCATGAAAAGTTCCTAAAAGCTCTACAGTCGCAGCATTATTATCGTGTCTTTAGCAGTGCAGTTATAAGGCCCATAAGCTTTTCAAGGAATACGAGCTGAGATTAATCCCTTTCTAAACCCAATTTCATCAAATGATTAGATGAGTAGGAATATTGTAGTAAGAGTAGCTTAGGTAGAATTGCTTTTATATCCTATAACACGTATTATAAGAATATATTTCATCAGCTCACAATATTTTTGTCAATGCTCATCATTTTGAAACATCAATTGACATACCCTAAGTGTGGCTAATGCTCATTGTTAAAAGTTAAATGGATTTGATAGTGAGTAACGTGTGAATCAGTTTAGTCTTAAAATATTTTAATCTTGTGGACATCTTGGTTCCCAAAACATGTCTTCCCGAGGAATTCCGAGACATTTCTTAAACCATGTGGTTAGTCATGTGATCATTGACGTCACACCTTGACGTAGATTTGAGATAAACCAAACCTCAAGAGGGGAACATAGGGCTGACAGAACATAGAGTAAGACTCTTTCAAACTAACCAAACTTGATGTACTCTCACGAATCACTATTTATAACATATGACACTCTTCAAACAAAAGATCGAAGTATTTTCCCCAACGAGAAGTGATATACTTTGACTATTCCAAAAGAAAAATTAAAGTCACCCTGGCTTCATCCGAGACGTAAATCGTGGTGGAATCATAATTTGAATACAATTGTACCTCCACATCATCTTTATTTTCATCATCTGGATGATGCCTTCTATAAATCCATGATCATGATGCCGTAGTTGATAGATAGAAATCAGGGTTTCCGTTGATGTTTTCTCCATAGTCAGGTATACATTTAACTCTTCCTTTTGACTGACAGAGTGGACGTGGACTTGCTTCTACTTCGATATTTATTTGTTCAAAATCTATTCTATAAAGGACGATTCAATTTGAGTCAATTCAATTTGAGTCAATTTAATTCGGAATTACTCCGTATTCAATCCATTCGAGTGGTATACCAATTAATAGGTATGTAAAATTTTGATTGAATTCTATTGCTTGAGAGATAGAATAAAATTAAATTTAGAATATAAAAAATGAGGCATCGTGGCACGCTGGTCAGTGCTTTTGTCGCTCAATCATGTAGAGCGTTGCGGGGATCAAAGTTCACCCATTGCGTCAACTTATTTTAGTATTAGATTGATCTCCTATGTGCTGCACTCTACCCAGGAGAGGTAAATGAGTACCCATAAGTTTCACTACTTAGGCCTCGATATATTAGCGACTGTCATCATGTAACACATGGGCGATAATAACCAAAGTACTTTTAACCTCATGGGAAAGTGCTAATAAAAGAATTTGCTATCTTTGGGAAATCAAAAGTTTCCTTACCTATTTCGCAGTTGGCACCCTCCAAGCCAGGAGCACACAGACAATGATAACCATTCACTCTATCAAGACAAGTCCCTCCGTTAACACACGGGTTACTCGAACATTCTTGAATATCTGTCAATCAAAAACAAGAAAAAATTGGAAAAAGGGAAAAAGTTCATTTTGTTCAATTATCATCACCCAAAACCATATTAAGTTGCCTCACACTTTGGCATGTAGTATATTTATATTGATCATTAAATTTTGGCTTTCATACCCTTTCCCCTTACTATTGACGTATTAGTCATTGATTAATAGAATAAGAATGCATTCTAGATGATAGTCAAACGTTAAATGTTACAAATACGTGGGTAACACATACTCAAGAGCGTGGGAACTATTTGTCTTGTTTTACAGAAATATGTATATCCAATCATTCAGAGAGAAATTATCACTTTTTTTTCTTCTGATCGAATATCGTTTATTTACAGTTGATTACTGTGCGTGAATTTGGTTGGGATTTTTTCCTTCTAATTTCTCTCATACATTGAATAAGTAATCAATCTCACATGGTAGACCAAGGTCTTGCAATCCATTTTCGGTTATAAGAATGACAACAAACGACTGGGCAACTAAGCTGCACTCATATAATATCAATTCTACATCAAACATTGGATTACGAAGACGATAAGAATCTGGTGGTAAAAATAAGTATATAATTCTAAAGAGCACAAATGAAGACGATAACTTACTGATATTGCAGGTATCTCCCGTCCAGCCAGACACGCATGCGCAGCTGAATGAGTTGAAGGCATCAATACAAGTCCCTCCATTCTTACAGGGAAAGTCTGCGCACTCGTTCACCTCTGGGGAAAAAAAGAACGAAAAAGATTTTGCTTTTAATGCTAAATTAGGGAGTATAGAACTAAGATATGATATGAAAACAGCAAACTCGTTAACCTCTGGGGAAAAAAGGACGCAAAGGAATATGCTTCAAATTAGGTAAAAAAATCCCTTTTTAAGTATGAAGAAGTTTTGTGTGAAAAGAGGGGAAGGTAGAAACAAGAAAAAAATATAAAACAACAAGAATAAAGAGTCATAACGAGAGAGAGAGTGAGAGAGTGATAGAGAGAGAGAGAGAGAGAGAGAGAGAGAGAGAGAGAGAATGGTGAGGATGAGAAAATACAAAGATGAATTTTAAAAAAGATGAAGACAAAGAAAAGGGAAGAAGAGATGAAGAAGAGAAGGAGGGGGAAGAACCAGATGGAAAAGAGGAAGCAGAAGAAGAAGATCAATAATAAGAAGAAAAATAAGAAGAGGAAGAATTGGAAAAAGAAGAAGAAGAAGAAGAAGCAGAAGAAGACAAAGAAGACGAAAAGGGAAGAAGAAGAAGAAGAAGAAGAAGAAGAAGAAGAAGAAGAAGAAGAAGTGATGATGATGATGATGATGAGGCTGATGATTATGATTATGATGAAACAGAGAAGAACGATTTGTTACCTTGCTCGCAGTTGGTTCCCTCCCATCCATCGAGACAGTAACAGAGGTAGAGAGCTTGACCGATGCCATGGAAACAAGACCCTCCATTAAGACAAGGGTTGCTGAGACACTCATTGAAATCTGGTCGTGATTGAAAGAGAAAGACAAATGAAAATTGATGATTCATACACTCCTCAAACGATGGCCATGTCATCCACACAAACATGAGCACGTTATCACCATCGGTTGAATATTTCTTACCCAACAATAATTATGTAGATATTATTGTCCCCATATTTCGATAAACATTGGTTGTATTGTTTTACTAGTGTATGCAGTCATGATGGTATGTGTTGAATGCACGTCATCCTCGAGGTAAAGAATATGCATGTACTGAGCAGCCAAAAAATAAAATACGTGTATCATTTTTCCGACAGTTATTTAAGAGTGATGTCATTTTAAAGTCTTTATCTTAACATCTTCAAATTCCTGGTAAAATCATGTCAATGAAGATTATAGACTGATAAATAAGCTACAATCAAATTAAATAGGTTCTTAAGCAGATACTTGTACATTTACTCATAAATAAATTCAAGATAGGGATGATGGAACCGATGGGTAACATTTTCCAGACACTTCGCATTTTCCCTCTTTGAACCACATCGAAGCGTTCGCCAATTCTCTTAATCTACCATCATTTTATGAACACGTTCTGTCAAAGGATTAAAAGTTTAAGACAATAATCACTAAATCATGGTTTTATGGGATTGTGATTAACCTACATTGTCGCGTGAAACAATTGACGTTAATTCCATTCTGGAACACATGTTGATTCCAAGAAAAGTAAAATTCATTCTAAACTGGATTAGCCAAGACTATTATACTCCTAAGGGGGTGTTGTTCAAAATCAATTTCAAATCAAATGCAACTTTGCAAATTTTAACTCGCATTTTTATTTGCGCACAGTATGCGCATTTAACATCAAGACGCGCATGAAACAATGATTACAAATGGCACATTCCGATCAACTGCAACTTGGGATCAATTGCAACTTTTGAACAACACTCCCCCCCAAATCTGGAAGAGAAATGAAGTATTTCAGACGCTCTAGAAGAAGAAATTTTAAAATCTGTTACATTTCCATGCAAGAGCATAATGAAAAAGAATTTTTCAAGGTTCGATACCAATGTGTAATCTGGTATGAAAACATCCTCTCTGTGAGAAAGCCTACCGTGTTCACACGTGGGCCCCGTCCATTCCTGGGTGCAGTTACAGGTAAATCCACCGGGATGATCGATACACGTACCACCGTTTGAACATGGTGAATCAACGCATTCATCAATATCTAAAGACAAAATACCAAATGAAAAATATGAAGGAATTAATTCGATGATAATTTAAAGCTAAATTGATATCTTTACTTTGCAACATCGGAAAAGTGTTGATGCTACAAGCATACTTCGCAGCGCATACTAGAAACAATCATTCTATTTCATTTCTGCTTTACTTATGGTACACCTTTTTGGTAATAGACACCCAATGCGTCTTAGATAAAAGCAGTATTACCATGAAGATGTTTGAATCAATCTTATTTTATACATAATTTGGTTTTTTTTTCTTGCAAATTGACTATTATCAGATTATGATCATGGATTACAGAATTAAAATGGAAAACGAAATGACCTTTGTATTAACATTTCATTTCATGGGGAGCCAAAACATTTATTGGGATACCCCTAACAATGTGCGATGAATACAAACTCTGGACAACGAACTTTATAATTGGATTTTCTTTGCATTGCTGAAAATAGCAACTAGCTTCTAAACATAGAACAATAGCGTTCAAGTTTCATTCATCACGTCGTTTTCAAAGGGGAATTCCCTAATGATCAAATAAATG
>BQKZ01001194.1:61580-84281 GCA_036244855.1 Temnopleurus reevesii | reverse complement strand
GTTTTAGTCTTTATTTCATTCGAATAGAGCATTTTGTATTATGATAGGAGAGTTTGACGTAAATCCTGACTATAATGCCACTACCAATTTACCTTGGACTATTCGCAACGAAGACGATAATTTTGATTCTCTCCCATCATAGTCTCGTGTGAAGTGAAACACCTTACATGATAATGATAATAATAGTAATTCACGGCCTTTATATAGCGCTTATTACCTCTTCATGAAAAGTTCCTAAAAGCTCTACAGTCGCAGCATTATTATCGTGTCTTTAGCAGTGCAGTTATAAGGCCCATAAGCTTTTCAAGGAATACGAGCTGAGATTAATCCCTTTCTAAACCCAATTTCATCAAATGATTAGATGAGTAGGAATATTGTAGTAAGAGTAGCTTAGGTAGAATTGCTTTTATATCCTATAACACGTATTATAAGAATATATTTCATCAGCTCACAATATTTTTGTCAATGCTCATCATTTTGAAACATCAATTGACATACCCTAAGTGTGGCTAATGCTCATTGTTAAAAGTTAAATGGATTTGATAGTGAGTAACGTGTGAATCAGTTTAGTCTTAAAATATTTTAATCTTGTGGACATCTTGGTTCCCAAAACATGTCTTCCCGAGGAATTCCGAGACATTTCTTAAACCATGTGGTTAGTCATGTGATCATTGACGTCACACCTTGACGTAGATTTGAGATAAACCAAACCTCAAGAGGGGAACATAGGGCTGACAGAACATAGAGTAAGACTCTTTCAAACTAACCAAACTTGATGTACTCTCACGAATCACTATTTATAACATATGACACTCTTCAAACAAAAGATCGAAGTATTTTCCCCAACGAGAAGTGATATACTTTGACTATTCCAAAAGAAAAATTAAAGTCACCCTGGCTTCATCCGAGACGTAAATCGTGGTGGAATCATAATTTGAATACAATTGTACCTCCACATCATCTTTATTTTCATCATCTGGATGATGCCTTCTATAAATCCATGATCATGATGCCGTAGTTGATAGATAGAAATCAGGGTTTCCGTTGATGTTTTCTCCATAGTCAGGTATACATTTAACTCTTCCTTTTGACTGTCAGAGTGGACGTGGACTTGCTTCTACTTCGATATTTATTTGTTCAAAATCTATTCTATAAAGGACGATTCAATTTGAGTCAATTCAATTTGAGTCAATTTAATTCGAAATTACTCCGTATTCAATCCATTCGAGTGGTATACAAATTGATAGGTATGTAAAATTTTGATTGAATTCTATTGCTTGAGAGATAGAATAAAATTAAATTTAGAATATAAAAAATGAGGCATCGTGGCACGCTGGTCAGTGCTTTTGTCGCTCAATCATGTAGAGCGTTGCGGGGATCAAAGTTCACCCATTGCGTCAACTTCCTTCATCAATAGATTGATCCCTATATGCTGCACTCTACCCAGGTGTGGTAAATGAGTACCCATAAGTTTTTGTTCTTGATTTCACTTCTTAGGCCTCGGTATATTAGCGACTGTCATCATGTAACACATGGGTGATAATAACCAAAGTACTTTTAACCTCATGGGAAAGTGCTAATAAAAGAATTTGCTATCTTTGGGAAATCAATAGTTTCCTTACCTATTTCGCAGTTGGCACCCTCCAAGCCAGGAGCACACAGACAATGATAACCATTCACTCTATCAAGACAAGTCCCTCCGTTAACACACGGGTTACTCGAACATTCTTGAATATCTGTTAATAAAAAAGAAAACCAAAATATAAAAAAGGAAAACAGTTTAGTTTATTCAATTATCATCACTCAAAACCATATAAAGTTGCTTAGCACTTGGTGATGTAGTATATTTATGGGGATTATAAAGATTTGGTTTTCATACACTCTCCCTTGAATATTGACGTATTAGCCATTAATTGATTGATAGTCAAGCGTTACAATATTAGTTACTCGATATCAATATAGGATGTTTTAGAGAAAAATTTCATTTTTGAAAAAGATATCGTTTATTTACAGTTGCTTATTGAGCGCATATTTTCTATTCGGATAATTTTTCTAAGTGTCTATCATACAGGAAATTATAATTCCGTTTCACATAGCAGACCTAACGTCTTGCAATCTAATTACATTTTTAATAATTACAGCAAAGAAAATGAGCAGCTAAGATGCACAATATTAAATTAATGGCAAACATTAGATTCTGATACAGAAATTCAGCGTAATCCTACACAGACGATATGAATCTGGAGGTAGATACAAAAATATTATTCTAAAGAGCTCAAATGAAGACGAGAACTCACTAATATTGCAGGTATCCCCCGTCCATCCAGACACGCATGCGCAGCTGAATGAGTTGAAGGCATCAATACAAGTCCCTCCATTCTTACAAGGAAAGTCTGCGCACTCGTTCACCTCTGGGGAAAAAGGAACGAAAAAGATTTTGCTTTTAATGCTAAATTAGGGAATATAGAACTAAGAGAAGATATGAAAACAGCAAACTCGTTCACCTCTGGGGAAAAAAAGAACGCAAAGGAATATGCTTCAAATTAGGTAAAAAAATCCCTTTTTAAGTATGAAGAAGTTTTGTGTGAAAAGAGGGGAAGGTAGAAACAAGAAAATATATGAAAACAACAAGAATAAAGAGCCATAACGAGAGAAAGTGAGAGAGATAGAGAGAGAGAGAGAGAGAGAGAGAGAGAGAGAGAGAGAGAGAAAGAGAATGGTGAGGATGAGAAAATACAAACATACAAAGATGAATTTTAAAAAAGAAGAAGACAAAGAAAAGGGAAGAAGAGATGAAGAAGCAAAAGAAGAACATCAATAATAATAAGAAAAATAAGAAGAGGTAGAATTGGAAAAAGAAGAAGAACAAGCAGAAGAAGAAGAAGAAGAAGTGATGATGATGATGATGATGAGGCTGATGATTAGGATTATGATGAAATAGAGAAGAACGATTTGTTACCTTGCTCGCAGTTGGTTCCCTCCCATCCATCGAGACAGTAACAGAGGTAGAGAGCTTGACCGATGCCATGGAAACAAGACCCTCCATTAAGACAAGGGTTGCTGAGACACTCATTGAAATCTGGTCGTGATTGAAAGAGAAAGACAAATGAAAATTGATGATTCATACACTCCTCAAACGATGGCCATGTCATCCATACAAACATGAGCACGTTATCACCATCGGTTGAATATTTCTTACCCAACAATATGTGGATATTATTGTCCCCATATTTCGATAAACATTGGTTGTATTGTTTTACTAGTGTATGCAGTCATGATGGTATGTGTTGAATGCACGTCATTCTCGAGGCAAAGAATATACATATACTGAGCAGCCAAAGAATTAAATATGTTTATCGGTTTTCCGACAGTTTTTTTAAGAGTGATGTCATTTTTAATTCTTTATTTTAACATATTCAAATTCCTGGTAAAATCATCTCAATGAAGATTATAGACTGATAATAATAACCTATAATTACATTTAATAGGTTCGAAGGCAGATACTTGTACGTTTAAGCATTTGAAATATCAAGATAGTGATGATAGAACCGATGGATAACATTTTCTAGCACTTCACATCAATGTCTTCCTCTTTAAAGGGGAACCAGCCGTTGGGATTATCGTGCTCTCATTGAATGAATAAAAATCAGATGAACAAACTATGAAAATTTGAGCAAAATCGGACAACCCGTTCAAAAGTTATGAATTTTCAAAGTCACTGAGATATGACGACCCCTATCGCTGATGGGGATCAGTGCGATCGGCAAAATCTGCGGAATCTGGGACGTCCGATTTTGCTCAAATTTTCACAGTTTGTTCATCTGATTTTTCTTCATTCGATGAGAGCACGATAATCCCAGGGGTTGGTTTCCCTTTAAGCAGCAACGAAGTATTCGGCAATACACTGTGGTTTCTCTCAATTGAGCACCATTTTATGAACATGTTCTGCCAAAAGGATTAAAAGTTTAAGACAATAATCACTAAATCATGGTTTCAAGGGATTGTGATTAACCTACATTTTCGCGTAAAACAATGGACGTTAATTCCATTCTGGAACACATGTTGATTCCAAGAAAAGTAAAATTCATTCTAAACTGGATCAGCCAAGACTATTATACTCCTAAGGGGGTGTTGTTCAAAATCAATTTCA
Organism: Temnopleurus reevesii; assembly: GCA_036244855.1. Classification (NCBI taxonomy): domain Eukaryota; kingdom Metazoa; phylum Echinodermata; class Echinoidea; order Temnopleuroida; family Temnopleuridae; genus Temnopleurus; species Temnopleurus reevesii. Next base: position 80,131 of record BQKZ01001194.1, on the reverse strand, counting down.
AATCAAATGCAACTTTGCAAATTTTAACTCGCATTTTTATTTGCGCACAGTATGCGCATTTAACATCAAGACGCGCATGAAACAATGATTACAAATGGCACATTCCGATCAACTGCAACTTGGGATCAATTGCAACTTTTGAACAACACTCCCCCCCAAATCTGGAAGAGAAATGAAGTATTTCAGACGCTCTAGAAGAAGAAATTTTAAAATCTGTTACATTTCCATGCAAGAGTATAATGAAAAAGCAAAAAAAAAAAGAAATGTTTTTACACAACAGCAAGTATGTAAGAACCATTTTTTTTCAAGGTTCGATACCAATGTGTAATCTGGTATGAAAACATCCTCTCTGTGAGAAAGCCTACCGTGTTCACACGTGGGCCCCGTCCATTCCTGGGTGCAGTTACAGGTAAACCCACCCGGATGATCGATACACGTACCACCGTTTGAACATGGTGAATCAACGCATTCATCAATATCTAAAGACAAAACACCAAATGAAAAATATAAAGGAATTGATTCGACAATAATTTAAAGCTAAATTGATATCTTTACTTTGCAACATCGGAAAAGTGTTGATGCTACAAGCATACTTCGCAGCGCATACTAGAAATAATCATTCTATTTTATTTCTGATTTATCTATGCTACACCTTTTTGGTAATAGACACCCAATGCGTCTTAGATAAAAGCAGTATTACCATGAAGATGTTTGAATCAATCTTAGTTTATACATAATTTGAATTATTTTCTTGCAAATATAATTATGATCATCGATTACAAACTCTAGACAACGAACTTTATAAATTGGATTTTCCTTGCATTGCTGAAAATAGCAACTAGCTTCTAAACATAGAACAATAGCGTTCAAGTTTCATTCATCACGTCGTTTTCAAAGGGGAATTCCCTAATGATCTAATAAATGAGGTCAGGTTTCGTTCTTTCTTTGTCGCGTTTCCTATTTTGGAATATCAGCACACATAAATATTTGAATACATTCACCTTTTGTGCCTTGCCCCCCCCCCAAAAAAAATATATATTCAGGGACGAAAATATAAGAGAAGAATAACATTTACAAATAAAGTGATCGCTATGGATGAAGCATTATTCATAGGATTGGACTTCTGGTTATTTGATGCAATGAGTTGTGAAAATAAAAGAAAAAGATAGAGTTCTTGGTTTTGCATTAAATTATGATAAAAACAACTTCCAATACACATTGCCACACTTCTATACAAATGTTACGGCAATAACAGAATGTAGAATCATAACATAACATAACATAACATATAAATAAAATAACATCTATGGGTTTGCCAATTTGAGAAAGAAAAAACGGGACTCAATATCCAAGAGGGCATATAAGAACATATCAAACAAACATCTATTGCATGATTTCACTATGTTGTATTGAATTCAAGATTCGTTTATCGATTTCCTTTTCATTTGAGTTTGGTACAACAAATAGTATGAACCAATAAGTCTTCCAATATCAAACACAAACACTTTTTTCATAAAAAAGTACAAATATGTAATTGAAAGAAAATAAAAAAAGGAGAGACGGGGAATTAGGAATCAGCATAATTACTTGAATCACGAGAAGCTCCACTGTATCATTGTTTGTGGAGAAGGAACATGAAATTGAACTAGAATTTAAACCTGTTATTTCATGAGACAAAGTAAAAAAAAACAAGAACAAAAAAGCTCAACATGTACAAAATAAACATGACTTTAAGGAGCAGCTGTTATTATCGATTTACCTATTTCTCAGGTATTCCCTGTAAACCCAGTTAGGCATGTGCAGTTGAAGTGTGTGTCTGTTAATTTACATTCCCCTCCGTTGAGACATGGAGCTGTACTACACTCGTCCACTCCTTAAAAAAAACCAACAAAAAATATCTGTTAATTTGAAAGAAAGCAATTATTAACTCATAATACATATGCATAGGTTAGGGTATCATATTTAGCTAGATGTGACGAGCAGAAAGTTAATAAAAATCCATGCTGGCCGTAGTTCATTTATTCCAGGGAGCATGGTGATATTAGACAGCTCCAGTTATTCATGTGCTTCGTGTTCAACCATGTAAGAACATTCTCCTTCAAATAAACGGATGTTTAAATATTCCAACATGCTTTGCGTTTTATTGATACTTCCGAAGTTTTGGAAAATAAAATATGAAATATATCCTTGGGGTTGTATACATTTTCATAAACTTAATGAAACACCATGAGCAAGAACAGGAACAACGAGAATAAGAACTGCAAAAACAATAAAAAAAAATATTTGTAATTCCGTTGCTGTATTCTTCTGATGGTCTTAAATAGGGTTATAATAAATCTGATCACGGATTCCCCGTACATATGATCTTGTCTAGAGTCAGTTCCCACTATTACAAATCACTAAGGGACCAGGGAATTGGACTAAATAAGCAACTTCCATGCAAGTCTTCACAATAGCTTTCTCGTTTGCCACTGATCAGGTGCCCATCAGTTCGACAATTCTCTGCAGAATAGGAAGGATGGAAATTTCTTTATTCGCCCCTTGCTATTGTGAATGCTTAAATGGAAGTTGTTTACAATATACATTTCCTTAGTTCCTCCTGCTTAAAGTGATGTGGAACATCTACTTACTATGTTCACATGTGTACCCTTCATAGTCTTCCGTACAATTACACGTTAAGTTGTTAGCACCATCGATACAAGTCGCTCCATTCACACAGGGGGCGCTAGAGCACTCATCAATGTCTGGCAAAATGAAGGAGAATCAGCTTATTAGAGGTCCAACTCTTTCATGAATTGGCTTTAATAGCTCAGCTACATTTCAAAAAGGAATATTGGAAATAACTTTCTATCATAAACTTGGAGATTTCTGCAAATTGACACTATTTTGACAAAGAAAGACTGGGGGTATTATGATGAAAAAGTACAGGCTTTATTTGCAGTTAATACTGTTAATTTGTTAGCATTCAGTCTCAAACTTGTTCTATATTGTGAGTTTTATTTCTGGTCTAGTTAGCAATTATATAGTTTACAGGCGAGTCCAGAAATTTACTTATCTATTCATATATTTATTTATGACAGTCTTCATTTTAAAAAAGCGTAGATGCATTCAGTTGTAAAAACTGTTTTCAATCACGCCCTGCGTACAAATTAATCAACCATTTTGAGCATCGAGCGTAACATTCTTCCTAATCACTTTATGGATAACCTTTTAATATTAAATTCCCCCTCTTTTAATTGATGTTGGCATTCAATGTACTTACCTATATCACAGTCATATCCCTCAAACCCATCTGGACAGCTACATGTATACGTATCGTTACCATCCATGCACGACCCTCCATTAAGACAAGGATTTGAGTAACACTCGTCTGTGGATCAAAGACATTTTCTGAGTAGAATGAAATTCATGCAGGTTTATAATCAACGGGCTTTGTCTTATACCCCAGTCACACTTAAGCGATGTTTAGCCAACATTTAGCCAGTGAACACCCGGGTAACGACCCGCCATTAAGACATGGATCCGAGTAACATTCGTCTATGGATTAAATACGTTTTCATAGCGGAATGATATTGATGGAGGTGTATAAACAGTGTGGTCTGTCTAATACCCCATGCACACTGGTCTGGTGTTTAGCTTGCGTTTAGTCAATGAACATCCTGGAAATCCTAGTCTGATATGGCAGTCGGATTGTTTTACGATCAATTCGTCCGTGTTTTCACAAAGTGACGGTAACCAGAGGGTATTTTACATGAATGAAAAGAAATCATGACATAGCAAAAAATCAAAGATTATCCTGTTAGATGCTTTTTTCTTTGGGAAGAATTGTTTAAGTGACATTGTAGACTATAGTGATGCTTTTTTGCATTAATAACTTTTGGCTACCGTCTCTTTGTGCAATGACGGACGGATTTATATTGTCCTGATAAGAATAGAAAAAACTTCTAGTATGTATCCCGCTGCCAACCGAATGAGCGTGACTGGGGTGTAAGAAGGTGTAACACGATTAGTGTAGAAAAGACTCATACACCGTGCAACGCATGCGGATTTGAAATGAACTTTTTCATTCAACGCCACTTAACAATATAAACACTATAGATATTTGGCTTATAATGACAAACAAAAGCCATCATATTTACATTAGCACTAGTCTTTTGAAATTAGTATTATACTTTTAAAACTGTGGGCCCAATTTCAATTGTTCAATTTACAACATTAGAGGGGCGTTTTCCAGACTACCAGTTGTTAATATTTCCACAGTTATGTTAGACAAATAAGACAAAATCACTTGTGTTCCTGCGAATCATTTTTTCTGGATTGCATTGATCAATGCGATCACCATGGCAACAAATTTCACTTACCATCCAGACAAACTTCACAACTCATTTGACAGTATGCTAACATGTAGTACGGATTCCTCTTGCATTCATCTTGTGATGCCCATTCCGCACATCTCGGGTGTTTATCCTCACACACTATAGCGAATTCAACGAATAGGAAAATCAATTGATGATGACGAATTTTACCAAATCGTGTCTAAATCATTCGATATTATTTCAACAGCCGTCTCTGATTTTAAAAGGAACATAAACCAGACTGCCAATGTATACGAACTATCTACGAATGGTCTGTGAACGCTGATTTTCGTATACCTTCTTGAAAAAGTTCTAGCATGAGAGAATTTAAAATGAGATTTTTTAAAATGCATTTGTATGATGTTTGTGCAATACATTAATGGCATTGGCACGCTCTCTATTCAGGTTTTGGGTAATGAAAAACAAATATTTGACCAGTTTTAACAATTCGAGAGCTATGAAGAACAAATGTTTTTCACCTTGTATGTATGTCGAAGCATAACCAACAAACTATTTGCAAATCATCTGTACTCAGGCGATTTGATCAATAATTACATAAAATGAGAATAAGGGGGTGTTGCTCAAAGGTTGCAATTGATCGCAAATTGCAGTTGATCTGAATACGCCAATCAAAATCATTGTTCCATGCGCGTCTTGTTAAATGCGCACACCGCGCGCGAATAAAAATGCGCGTTAGAATTTCCAAAGTTGCAGTTGATTTGCAGTTGATTCTGAGCAACACCCCCTAAGAATGATATATTAATGATATTATCATCCACTTACCATACTCAGCACACACTCCACAGCTTAGTCTGCAATTGACCAGCATGTAGTTTGGGTTCACATCACACTCCCGTGTCGCAGCCCAATGTCCACAATTGTTGTGGTTGTCGACACATGCTGGTTTGGGAGAAAATTACACATTGATCATTTAAAACTTTTATCATAGCATGTTTTGTTCATTGAATCATTTGCTAGACACACAATTACGCAGCTTTGTAGTTGATAAATACTAGCAAAATTAAAAAGTTTGCTGCAATATTCTTTATATTTGTGATCAATGGAACATTTCGCGCGCACCCTACATATAAAAATAAATATATATTACACAGCATATTAAAAGATTCACATATAATGTTGTTAAACAACACGCAAGAAACCAGTTAAACAACATGCAAGAAACCAGCTGTCACTTAGTCAAGTGATGCATTTAACACTCGACAAACTCAATTGCGATTTAAAAGGTTGGAGGAGTGGCAAATTTGTCAAAGTTGTAATTGAACATTGGCTCCAACATTGGAAAGTAGATTTACCATTTATGAAGATTGTCAATCTTTTCAACCTTTCGAAATATGATTTTCCCATTTGCGTATTTAGAGAGATGTTGCTGAAATGCTTCCATCATCAGTCTTTCACAAACCTGATAACAAGTAGTGCGATGTCCAACATGTGCAGATCATCATTTGTCAAAGCAAAGAAGAATGTGTATATTCAGAACTCTATACTAATTCTCCTGTCTTATAGCAACAGGTTTATGATGAAAATAAAATTAATTTTATGAAGCCTGTGGATAAAACAGCCCAATGTAAATTCATGCTAAATTTCAATAAGCACTAAACATGAGCAAAATATTGACATAAAAAAATAAACGGAAATAAAGGCACCATGCTAAGATCATCAAAGATGTGTTGTTCAGGTTGGGGCTTATGTAATCCAAAGGATGCTGTAATCGATTACTTAGTGATTAATTGGCCTTCTTTGGAAATGAAAGAAGCAATGGACAATTATTCATGTCTTGACAAATGAGATGTTTTATATTCCCCGTGCTTGAAAGAAAAAATAGAAGCAATGTGATGAAGGAATGAAACACCTATTGTCATTTCTATGCACCTTAAGAAATAAATTCAACCATGTTGAGCAATAAGATATTGTGCATTGACCAAAAGCAAGGGTAAATACAAGCAAGTACACACTGTGAGCAGACTGGACACAGGACTGGGGATAAAGTATATACGCTATACAAAAATAATCCATTCGAGCATTCACAACAGCTAGATGAAAACAAAAGAAATATGCTTCCTTAAATTCTGCGGAGTAATTTCGCACATGTGCCCCATCTGCACATTGCATAATTATGGAACATAAATTATTTTGTGTTCATGAAGGTATTATGAAGGTTTGAATAGAAAACACCATGTCAAATTCCTTTGTCCTTTATGCTCACAGTGACAGCGATGTGCAAGAAGGTGAAGATGTTAATGGCGAAGCATCTTATGTCCCAATCTAGGAGGACAGACATGCAGTGTGGCGGATCCAGCAACGGCTTAAAGGGTGTGAATTATTTCAGAGCACATTCAAATAGATTTTCTTTCTTCAAATTGGCAACACTTTAAATATAGGGTTTTTCAATCATGTGCAATATTACAGACTTGAGTCTAAAGACCAGAAACTTGCGTTATCAAGTTTTAAAATGTTATTTCACGTTCGAAAGAGAAAGTTTGTGATTTTGCAGATTTATTGATTTTGACAATCATTTTTGGACTAAAACTTTTTTTCGATAAGCAAATTGTTTCACAATTAAAGATGTCAGATTTTTGTTTCTGTCTTCTAAACATAAATCTGTTTTCATTTCAGAGCCCAGAATTAGTAGAATTTGCAGCAAAACACTTAGCGTTCGTTTGCAATGAAAGGGTTAAAATATACGTCATTGCATTAGCGATGGTGTTCAGCTATTATCGCCAAGCATTATTGTGATCCCTCTATTGCGATTGTCGCTGGATCCGCCAGGGCCCAAGAACACCCCCTTACCAATCTCGCATCGATCTCCGGAGTAGGTGTCGGCGCAAGAACAATTAAATCCTTCCACCACATTGATTCAAGTTGCACCGTTCAAACACGGATTGGTTCCGTTCACACCGACGTCGCATTCGTTAAAATCTATTGTGTGAATGGGGATATTAGATCACATCTAAACACCACACCGACTTCACTGACACTCATTTAAATGTGTGCAATGAGTGGCCGACAATTGTAAGAGAGGGAACATTGAATCGTTTTCAAACTTCAAGCGACATATCGTCGCATTCGTTAAAATCAAATCATGTATAATATTTCTAAATATCAATCGACATAGATTGGTTTCATTCACACCAACGTCACGTCTGTAAAGATAATTGTGTAATGAGGACAATGTAGGATTTGTAAAATTCACATCAAGTACACATGAACAAATGTAGATGAATTACATACAAATGACTGATTAAACAGCTAAACTGATTCACCTTGAATATCATCATCCAAATAACTCAGTGGTATACTATCTCTCTTGAACGTTTGAAACGAGGACTGGCAAGACTGTAAATCAGTCTTAAAGTTGTATGGTCCCAGTCATTACAGGGTGCTTATAAAGTTGAATGCTACATACATGCTCGCCGCATTCCACGTTCCGAAGAGTGGCGAAGTAGCATGCTAACAAACTTTTGTCACCAAATGTTAAATTGGACGTCCTCTCATGGATACCACCGTACAACTCTAAACACAATTTTGCAATCTCTGTACATTGGTTTCTTACCATCTTCACAATTGACACCACTCCAGTAAGGCGGGCATTGACATGTATATCCATCATTATCTTGCTGGCAGGTTCCTCCATGCGAACAGGGGTTGTTGGAACAGGGGTCAAAGGTCTCATCAACTGTGTCGAATATATATAGAAGAAAGCGTAAGATAGGTAGAGGGGTAGCGAGAGAGGGGCAGAAGTGATAAAGCTTTGTATGGGACATGAACAATTAGGAATTTAGCATAGTCACGTTTTAGAGTGCGCCTGTCATACATTTTTTGCAAGGCAAGGTACATTAAAGAAAAAAATTATTCTTTACTTTAAGAAAATAATCTTTTGTATGTTTGCAAAAATATGATTTCATAATTTGGTGCAAACTTTAGTTGAGTTTCAATTTCATGAAACTAAATGAAGCAAATTAAAATTTATTCATACCTTCATCACAGACTGACCCGGTCCATCCAGACGCGCAGACACAGGTAAAGAGGGGACCCGGTTCCATCGTCGGCTCAACCGGAACTGACCAGTTACCGCCGGTCAGCGTTTCGTTACCAACAGGTATCGACCATTTACCGCTCGGATACGTTCCATTCCCGCTCGATACCGTCCCATTCCCACTGGCTACAGACCGGTTCCCGATGGGCGGGGTCAAGTACTGTCCCGGAGTGACCTCGGAAGGGAATGGTGCTGGGGGAGGAGTCATCAGATCACCCTGAGTGGTGTCGGAGGTGTAATTAACGGGAACACACCTGCCGTCATTCAAACATGGATTGCTGGAACACGCATCTGGTTTGATTTCTGAAGACAAAAAAAATAATTCAAAGAGAATTTGATTAATTGTAACAAAGAGTAATGCAATAGTCAAAAGGTTGTCAGGCATTATTTCAAACACGTCGTCATTCCAACTTTAAACCAACATTCCTTGATATTACGTATGATATTGGGAAACCAAAATGCATTGTATGCGTCGGTGATAGTGCAACAGAATGTCCATCAAGTGGAAAGTAATCCACGTAATTTGTAAGGGTAAGGGCAGCGGGTATTTGCATGGCAGGTCATGAGCGTTGAAAATGTATGGTAATTGAGAGGCATAATTAAGAGGATTTAATTTTAGAGAGTAGATGTTCAATGAGACAGGTGTGGGGTCTTAAGGTCTTTTTCCGTTTTCCGACAGCTAAATAACGTCACTACGAATTATTCGTTTACAGCACGTTCGGCCGTGTTTAAAGGCGATTAATAATACTCCCACCATGAAATGAATAATGATATGGATTTGTAAAAGTGATGCACTTGAGCTCTTTCTTCATCTTCCAACATGGCGGATAAATGACGTCACCATCATGGATTACTTACCTGTATCACAAAGTCGACCCGTCCAGTTTGACGTGCAGTTACAAGAGAAGTACCCATCCAATGTATTTGTGCAAACTCCGTCATTAAAACAGGGCTGACTGGCGCATAAATCTGGGCGGTCTGAGAAACAGAATTAAAACTAAAATGAAAATATTCATACTAAAATGAATAAGAACAGACGTACTTATACTAATGTTTCAAATTTGAAATATTTTTCCTCAATGAATAAATTCTTGAACATATGTCTGTATATGAAAGAAAAGTCAACCACAATGCATAGTGATTTTTCAACAGGAACAGGAAAATCAGATGAGCAGGACAAAAATATCTTAGGAAAATCAAACAGCCAATATCAAAGTTATGTTTGTTTATTTCTTTATTTCAAACGAATTGGCAACTGGTGACGTCATAGGTGTACAAGTTGCTATTTGTTATATTTATAGCGATGTTATGAAATATTACTTTTTCTCCAAAAATATGATTTCCCTAAATTTTTTACCTATGATATACCGTATTCAGTATAGATGGGTAGATCCCCCAATTTACATCTTTACATTGATACAAGCATTTTGGTCGATGTTCGAATGATATTCGTTTAAAACCTTCTTTTTTTCGTCAAGCACAAAAACTTATTTCGTCTCATAAACGATACATAAACAATACATTAACTCACTTAATTCGTAGTACTCCTCATTGAGGCACCCAGTTCCAATAAGTTTGAAATCATCGATTCCTATATCTCCAAGAACACCACTATGCCTCACACCTTCTAGAACTATCTGCATGATGAAAATGAAATAAGAGAACATCAAAACACATAGTAACACAAAGTAAAAGTTACAGACCTGTCAATTAAGTTCCTAACTTAAGAGCAGAAAGCCTTGAAAGTGTTTGCGTGCTGCTTAAAATTAGAAGGGCATGGGATCTGTATGAATATTTATGGAAATTCACACAACTTCATTGATATAGAAAATCAATAGTTTGTTCGTAGAAAGAATGTTTAGTATGTGTGAATGGGGGTGTCTAATTTATGTTACTCCCCAGTCATTATGAATCGTGGTGGTACGTGGTATAAGTTTTTAACAAGTTTTCGTAGTTTTTAGCAGAGTGGGAAAGTGTGTATGAATATGATGATCGCAGCAAAAACAACAACACTATTTTTCTCAAACAGTTTTCTGTTTTTAAAGAAGTGTAATCATACGGAGTGTCCTCTTCAGCAAAGTGCCTGTATTCCTGAAAAGTATTCAACTAGAGAAATAAACGTTTTATCATATACCAATTGATTTAGCCAGTCGAATGCTATGCCATGCTGTGGGACAATTGTATATTAACGTTTTGTCTTAACCAAACCATGATTTGTTTGGACATTGAAAAATAGTCAGAACTTTTTACTGACTGAACCGATTTTTATAAAATAAAGGTCATTCGTCTCTAAAGTTAAGGCATATCACTTCATGTGTGTGGAGAGGAAAATGGCAAGTTTGAAGAAGACATTCTTTACACGCTGTATTACCTGGTAGGTTCCTTCAATATCATCAACGTTGATGACGCCCTCCAACCATTCTTTCTCCTGTTCGCCTTGTTTCTGCCATATCGGCGTACCGTAGTCAGTGGCGTTAGGTGACGTCACCACATATGCCTATAAGAGAATTAGTAGATAAACGATAGAATGAACTTAAAAGAACAAATAAAGCTAATAGACACGTAAGTGATCCTTATTTATACTAACAAAAGGTATAAATTGTTCTTGGATATGGACATCACAAAATATCTTCATGTTATTTTACAATTCAAGTCATACTGCAAAATTATACAAAATATATCTTGTTATTAAATTCCAGTCCTGTTGCTTGCTGTTTATAGTAATTTAGCAGCTGCATCCTGCACCAGAGTCGAGTTTAATTTTAATGGGTTTCTCAAAATGAGGTATATAGACAGCAAAACATTTCGTACTGAGATAAATAGATTCCAACTTGGCAATATGTCAATCCTATTGAAATGTCATTCTATTTTGGAAAACAATATTGATATCATTGTAATACTTTTCTCGTGCTGTCACCTCTTCGTTACATAAACAAAAGGTAATAAGGAGTTAAAAAGTATTGCTATGTCAGTACACACCTTGAGAAATCCGATATGATCACCGAACATGTGGTAAAAGAACGAAACATTGCAGGCCTGGTCAGCATCTTTGATGTATACTGGACTCTTGAGGGCGACAGACCCTGGTGACGTCGTCGTCGCTTCAAGCAACATGTATGAACCTAAATCGGAATAATACAAAAAGTTTGATGAAATAAGAAAAAAGTTTCGCAACAGCTTGATTACATTTATTTCCATTTAAATCATCATATTGAAATTGAGTTATTAAATCTATTCCATTGCAATCTTGCTATATTGTTTTCATATCACTGTTTGTACAGGAAAATTACTTCAATACAATAAATTGCCAATTGGTCTGGATAGACACTCGATAAACAAAATCGCTAAAAAAAATTGTGGGTCACTTTTTCTTACGACCATGAAATTAAAAATAATGGTAGATAGAATTGAATGCATGGTTTATACAGTACAGTTAATAGCATACAAATGTACCACTTAATATAACAATATATGTTGTACCTTTTGAGTTTTGAAGGGTGTGGTCTCGTGTGGGACCAGTCCTTTTAGTAGGTGTCTTCCCCTGATGTACAGTCCAGCTCACGTTACCATTCCCATCTTGGGTAAAGTTACAATCGTGAGAGATAAAGGAATCCTCGAAAGTGCAATCCGCCACGTACTCTGGGAAGCGGAGAAATTGAAAGAAAAATAATTATGACAGCTACAGTAGTAAGGTAAATTGTGATATCGAATGTATCAACATCATTTGTCTATAGATTCTTGGTTTTGATAAAATCAGTCAAATTCAAATGATCAAATAAATAAAGTAATTCTAAAAAATAAAAAATCTATTTTGGGGGGGGGGGGTGAAGGGGGGGGGGTTCCAGTGAAAGCGAATAATTATTGTGTTCTCGAGTCAATTTGTATAGGCCGACTCACATCTTTGTATTTAACCCTGCGTCGGTCCAGCTGGGTTTTTTCACGTTAAAAACGCTCCCCGAGCGCACAGCATACGCTCATCAGACGGCCATCATTCCCGAATGGATTCTTTTGTTTTCACGAAAATAGTAGTATCGTTATCCTTTCATATCATATGATGAAAATGTTATAAACGTCTATTTCTTACCAATGACTGAAACATCATCAATTGCGACATCTCCCATGGCACCTCGACCGCTCACCATTTCAAATATTACCTGCTAAATAAGAAAAAGATATGATTAAAAAACAGTGTCAAGTAATTCATAGATTTCAGACGTTGTATACTCTAATATACTGGAGACGATTTTTGCGACGATATTTATCAAGTTAACTATGCACGTTACACCTAATTTCGGGGTCAGTTTCCAACCCTAAAGCTAAAGTCCGATTCTCATCTTTGTGTTTTAGCCTGCGTCGGCCTAATGTTTATGAGAATTAAAAACGCTCCCCGACAGCAAAGTAAACGCTGATCAGACGCTGGACTGACGTTTCGCTGGCGCTTAAGGAGCGTACGCCGAACGTCAGTCTACCGTATGGCCTGCGTCTTCATGCGTCCAGGGAGCGGTTTTAATTTTAAAATGCTGGGCCGACGCAGGCTTAAAACGCAAAGGTGTGAGTCGGCCTTACCAATCTTGCGGTGCTTAGTTTAGTTCTATCGTGTCAAAAACGGCCACGGTGTTTTAAGAGTGTAGTCAGTTTATGGATCAACGATATCACATCTACATGTTACCAAAGTCTACAATAAACTCACAATAATTCTTGAAGATATCATAGAAAATTTATGTTTAACAGTCATTTGCGTTACGTTTAGAAATGCAAAACCTCACAGTAACATTATTTTTATGTATGTCAGCTTCGATCTCAAAAGCAATCTAAATGAAAATCAAATAGGCTTTCTACCTTACTTTTCAAAAATAGAAATAACCGCTTTGGAATTTGAAAAAAAGAAGAAAGGTAGATATTAGAATGAAGATATGTTAAAATTATTCTTAGCAAAATGCTCCGTTTTATTTGAATATTCCGTTGCAGAGACAAATCACCTTGACTGTAGCATTGACAGGCAATCTGATCTCTCCGACCAACCACATGTCCTGTTGTGCCCCGGTCTGCCGCCATGTTGGTTTAGGGCTCTTCTTCTCTCCCCTGATCACGACGAAAGCATTGAGTACCCCAACATGTCTTCCCCACATGTAGTAGTAGAAGCGGAGAAGGAGTCGTCGGTGACCGGTGTCGAGGGAGGGGCTGGTCAGACGATACCGCTGACCACGTCCGACGGGGATCAGGTCACCGTTGGGTCGTGCAGTGGACGTCTGGGCTAGCAAGTACTTTCCACCTGTCGAGGAATGGACATGAAAAGAACGTAACAAGTCTGATTGGATTTCTCTTTCATTTTTCCTTTTTATATATATTTTTTTAAATTTCAATGCAGCTTTCTTTTGATAATTCATTTTAAGTCTTACACTGACAGGTAACGAATGTTATCTGGCTTTTTGGCAACACTAAAGGCACACACTGTGAGCAGGAGTGACAACTGGTTTGGACAAAATAGACTTCTTCCATTGAAACATTATCAAAAACTAGAGACACACAAATGCATTGTCTTCCCTCTTATTCTACATATAAATCTCGAATAGGTATTGCACCTGTTCGGGGCGTTAAAAGGGAACCCTTTTTCTTTTGTGATCAAGCCTATTAAGGCTTGAATGATTTTTGTTTACTTTGTTCAAACCCCTTGTCCCTTCTGCTCACAGTGACTGGGAGAATACATTCCACATATTACAGCCCCACTAACGAACTAAAATGTATGATGAATAACTGGTACGGGAAACATGTGAAATTCAGTGAATCCAATTCATATTGATCCAACATGACTTTGATCAAAAGCCATTCTAAAAGAAGCAAAATGTTTGAATTTCATTCACAAACAAAGCTGTAGAGAGCCCATTATATATGTTTACATGACCAGGTCTATTCCTTATTTAGATAATGATCTTCACAGTTCTTCATTGTGTGTCACATCCTTCCGCCGGTACTACGGGCAACACAGAACAGGGCCCCAGTAACATGGAGATTTTCAATCAATCGTAAGATTGATATAAATCGTAGTATTATGGAAAATAATGTACTCAAGATTTTGAATTGATCGTAATCTGTTTTATGTTACATGCCCTAGACGTGCTCTGTTTTATTGGTGCCTCCTTTGGTATTTTTACTATCCCAGTGGAATTTTGAAATCAAAGCAGCAATAAATGTAGGAGTGATGAATATATAGATAGCTTATATAGAAAGATTTACATTTTGTTTAATATGAGAACATTTTTTTCTGCAGTTGCCCCCCCCCCCCCCCCCCGCCCCATACTGATTCATGGATCTGTATTGAAAAAAAACCTTGATATCGTCGCTACCAGTCTATGTATAGGATCGAATGGTCGAAGGACATAAAATAACCTAAATCGTGTAAAACTAAAGTGAAATGGGAAGACTGCAACGAGAAGATGATAGCATTGATATTTATGAAAATCAATATCGACATTTGGTTCAAGATAAATATTAGAGAACAAAAAAAAATGAATGGACATCGCAGCTGGAATAAGTACTGTAATACTTACTTCCCGATCGGTCAGATGGTGGACCAGTCCGTGGTTGAGGAGACGGTCCATATTTGAGCTTCCAGGGGCGATCGCTGTTTGCACTGTTTAGATTCCAGCCACATGTAGGTCTGACTGCTTCGTCGAAACTACAGTAGTAGAATCCATGCGTCCCAGCTTGGGAAAAAAATACCGAGAAAAAACAATGTTATATACATATATTTTGCAATTTTTTAATTTCTAGAATATATTAATCGTAACAGGGCATTTAAGAAGATTTTCATGGAGTCTGATATCTAATTAAACAAGCTAATCCCCCCCAAAAAAAAGATGCTTAGAAGAATAAGAACAAAATGATTTCGACAATTTATTTGTTTTTACCAGTGGAGAGGATGGGACGGATTTTTTTAAGCAGGCTCTGCTGGCAAATATGAAGTTCATTTGGAACGTTCGATACCAAGCAGAATGTTTAGTTAAAACAACCTGCGCTTGTATTTAATTATCATTCTGCAGTGTGTGAGGCAGAAATTGATTTTGATAGTTAGTGCTTTACAGCTGATGAGTATTTTCGTTTTATCTCACAATATCAATAAGAAGTAGATGCTGCAAAATACAATATACCTTATCGAAATGTATTCAAATAGTATACTTGCTTCTCATAGTGTCAAACGCACAATGGCAATATTTTTGTTCACCTTATATAAAATAATAGAAAGTATATATTTCAATAGCAGGAATGGGAGCATGCAGCAGTTGTTGTAAGTTTGGTCATGCTATAATGTTTGTCCAACCTAGCAACATTAGTTTATGTATGTGATGTTAGGACTGCTGACAGCTGAATACATGCAAATATATAGTTCATCTTTGGGCAAACAAGAATAAAGTGAATACATTACGAAAGCGGTCTTTTCGAGACAATAAAACTGAATAACATCATAAAATGATATTTATACATCTTTATGTAGCAAGGTATTTGGGCAAAAACACAAGGTTATAATGGCATCGACATTATGCTTCTTGCCACGACATACATGACATAAGGCGCCTTGAATCTCAAATAGACACAGTTGCTTGTAAGCAACCTGCAAGAAACTACCATCAAAGTACTTCCACGGTCATTCCTTCAGACAATAATCCAGAGGAAATACCGGATATAGGAAGAATAATATCACCCCTTCGACCCGATTATGGCGTTAAAATAAACATATTAGCGGTTAATACTGTTTGGTGAATATCAGAGAATAATGATGTCAGACCTTCCATAGACATTCTCAAATGCGCGAGAATCATAATAATCGCTTTTTGACGTTTTCCGGTTACCATTTCATTATCACTACAAATGAGCATTGAATCAGTGTTACACTAACTTTTTTTGAAGATTCGTCCGTGTTTTCACGAAGGGACGGATGCCTAGCTTGTGCGTTTATTGTTGCATGAAGACAACTAAATTCCGACATATCAACAATTCAAAGGGAATCTTGTAGAAGAATTCGATTTCGTGCCACATTATTCTTTGGCAACCAATACTTCAAATACTACTGTAATGGCACAGCTCTGTTGGTAATGTTTGGAAACCAAAGTGCATATACATGTATATAAAATATTGCTGTAGTCACAATCATAGTAATATTGTTTTAAAGCAGTGTTATTTAACAAGAGGGAAATTCCACACAAGGTATATGTCCGATATAGATTATCATCGGTCCAATTCCTTGGGTCAAACAGGAATAACCTAGATTCTACACGCGAATGTGTCGTTCATTTCTAAATCTAAGCTTAGTGCTCTGCATGATAATTTCTCCTAAAGGTCGACTCACGCATTTTCGTCTTAACCTGCGTCAGCCCAGCGATTTAGAAATTAAAACGCTCCCTATACGCACAGCGTACTCAGACGGTAGACTGACGGTCGGCTTGCGCTCAACAAGGAGCGTACGTCTACCGTCAGCCCTCCGTATGACCTGCGTCCCTGGAGCGTTTTAATTTTTAAAAAGCTGGGCTGACGTAGGCTAAAAACACAAAGGTTTGAGTCGGCCTTAAGATTCTTTGTTTATGTATTTTTTTCCAGGGAATCTTATGTATACATTATATATTTGTTGTGTTTGATATGGTTTGAATAAAATAAACTAAACTAAGTCTTTTAGCTCATACCATGAAGTTGTTTATGCATCTCACATCTTTTTTAATGGAACAGCTACAGGTAAATACTTTAAGAATAGTCTTCAAAAACACGTCTAGCTTGAGGTATCATAAAGAATATAAGAACCCGCAAGATTCGGAGCAGTTTCTGTCCCTATTTTGGTGTTTTTGTTTAAGGTATGCCTAAATGTGTGAGATTTTAGATGTAGAATTATAAAGGTTTTTTTTTTAATGAATCAGTCTTTAAAGGGGGTTAATTGATTCTCGGATGTCGGGATATGGGATCAAGAAGCCTTTTGTTGTAAGATTAAGGTATATATTCGGATTTAAACGATACGATAATAATCTCCTTGACAGCCTATTTTCCTAGGAAATTTGCACCTAAGATGATCTAGGCAGCTCTTTCGGGGCTTAGGTTAGAACTATATTCCAACATAATTCTTGTTTTATACAAAAGATTTGTATATGAATTATTAGCATGAATTATCGTTTATTATCTACACCGTAAGTGTTATCAATACCGACCATCTCGAATACTTTCAGTTTTACCAAGTGATTATCTTCACAAATTAGAAGAGTTCTTATTGCGGTTTTGTTTATATAGGAAAATGAGATAAAGACAGGGGAAAACCACCATCTCATAAAGATAATAGCACAGCAGGTTCTTAAGCTATCCCATTTCCTTCCTTAACTTGTTTAATTAACAAAACAAATGTTTGTAAAGCGCAATTCGAGTGGCTATCTGGCATGTCCGGGGTGGTTTTCTCGTATTTGTATTTAAAAAATAAGTAATTTGAAGCCTAGATGGTGCTTCGTTATAACATATTTTTGTTTTGTTTGCTGGGATGTAGAAAAGATGTAATGATGTCGGCACGTGTGCAATTTTTGCTTTTGAAGGAGTAATTTGATAGTGAATTCTTTTTTAAGCAAAACATTAATATCGCTAGCTTTCATTTAAAACAGTGGAAATGGATTTTATTCCAGTCAGTCAGTCATTGATAGTTTAAGGTTAAGCAATGCTACCGGATAGCCCCAATTACACAGTTGCGTATTAGCGATATTTGCACAATTTTTTGTTTCTTCATTTTTTCTTTGATGTTGTGATATGTGTAGGAATGATGTTCATTATTCGAGTAATGTGACATGAAAGACACTGTGACATGAAAGACACTTTGCGGTTGCACAATTCAATAAATTCTCAAACCAAGCTGTCTGTCCTATCTAAATCTATTCAGATAAATGAAAAATCAACAGCGGGTGCAAAAATAAAGAAACGTATACATGCACTATCGATCAAGATATTTATGAATGCGAAAAAGTGAACGTAATTTGGAGAAACCAAAATAATATTAATATTTTAGATTTTATGCCCTTGTCTAGCCTAACATGGAAGGAGGTACTGTTTGGCAAAAGATTAACAAATCAAGGGCAGGAGCAATTACTAAATCACTTCCTAATTCTAGTGAAGTATATAATTTT
>BQKZ01001194.1:47681-61304 GCA_036244855.1 Temnopleurus reevesii | reverse complement strand
TCTGTTTGAGTCTTCTATAATATAATTTCCATTCAGTATATTACTTCTCGATGCAAATATTATTCAAACAAAAGGTAACATTATTTTGATAAGGTATCATTACATACACGATTTCTATACTAAGTTTGATAATATGAGATACGATAATATTTGTTTGTATTTGTTTTGTACTTCATAAATATGTGTTATTATGAATGGAGAATAAAATAATTATTGAACAAAAAATGAACATTGAATTAAAGCGTAGGACCGACGCATTAATTCCAGTACAAAGCCTATTGAGGCGACGTTTTACATTTTCGTTTAAAGCACTAAACGTTGATTTTAAAGCCTGATATTTTCCCAGTTTAGTTTATATGCACCATCAATCTTTCAGATAACCTCTATCATCTGGCAGTTGGGATTTTTTTTAATGAAAACAATGTTAAACAATGGCTTGAAGGCTTGTTGTTACTCTAGAAGTAGCAACATACTTCGCTATATAATCAAACATTATCATGATTATGGATAGTGGCATTATTTCGAAGGGTCATTATTCAGAATACAAAATTGTTTGGTGTATAAATATTAAGCCAACAGAATGAGAGTGAGAGAAACAGAATGGGAGATAGGGTTTCAAAGAGAGATGACTTTGGTCACGTACACATTTCGACATACGCGCTTCTTTGAATATTTGCATCGTACACCTCATTCTATTCACCTTCTTATAAGCGTGCATAAACAATAAATCAAACTGTCATTTTCATTATCGTTATTATGAACAATATATTATCGTCATTAAGTATAAAAGAAGAAGAAAAACAGGTACAGTGTATACATTTACTAAAGTCATCGTTTAGCAACTGCCCCGTTTTAAGAGCCCTTTTAATTGGCATCGCAAGTGCTTGTTCAAAACCTGGTTCTAATAATAATTCAAATAATGTTTTTGTCGGCTTTAGGGCCTGTACATGTATATACATGTAGTGTATAATACTAGTGTATGACCGATCATGCATCCATGCGATATTGTCGTAAAGGCTTTCGGGACATTGATCTCATTCTAGGGGTATGGGGCATGGATTGCATTTGATTGAATGTTACCATGTTGCATCTATATAACTCTGGGTTAGGGAAATAAAATCATTCAAAGAACAAAACATCTTTTCGGCATCATAACCACTGTGTGACAGGACACTAAAGTACAATTCATACATTGCAAGTCCATTTCCGCTCTCGGGGCATAGGTCTCAATCTATTTCCTCTCCAAAAACTTTTTTTTCTACCGATGAAAAACAGATGGACAATAAAATTCACTGGGTAAAGTTATGTTAAAGTCGGTATCTCCATGGTTTAGCTATGTAGAATGACAAAACTAGGTGATCTATATTGTTGGGTTAAGGAGGGGAAATAACATTGATGACAAAAGAACAGATTTCATTGTAATGTCATCAGACATTTATTATTGTCACTCCATGCAGGAGGGCTGGTGTGTGTGTGTGTGTGTGTGTGTGTGTGTGTGTGTGTGTGTAGGACGTTAAATACATTAATAGAATAAAGTCTAGTTTGATTTGACAATATAATTATCTAAGCATTAACTCTCTTAGATTTTCATTGGAAAGATGATTATGATCACCATCTTCATCATCATTATTGTCGCTAATAATTATGATAATAGTAATGATAGTAATAACGATAATGATGATGTAACCCTTATTACTATTAGTACTTTTTATACTTATTATCATTATTGTTATCACTATCATTATCATTATTAGTAGAAGAATTATTTCATTATTGTTAGCTTTATCATGATCACGTTCATGATTAACATCATTATCATTATCAATTTCAGCCATCGAAACACACACGCTCAATATGTTAATACTCATACTTTGTCTCGTACTCCATTTTCGACCCATTAGAAAAGAAAAAACAATCATCTTCTTGATTCATTTACAGTTTATCGTATTTAACAAATTGTAACTTGTATACATTGACAAAAATAAAACATAGCTTACAAAACCATTACAAAATGTGCTCAATGAAATACGAAACTAAGAGGGTTTATCGTTATCAACGCTATCTTTGGAAAATGTGTATCTCTGGCTTCATGTCTAATTGTCTACCAAATGGAAGGATGGTTATTGATCATCGTTAATTTGACATTATAGTTCAGATGATTCTAAATGTTTATTGGACAGACAACACAATTAGAATGTTGCATACTGGTATTCAAAAACTCATTAGCCACTGGGTTATTAACAATTTTGTTGTATAGGCTCTACGTGTACATCGAATGCCAAACCGTTTCGTATCGAGGGGACAAACGATCTCTCCACGCGTCGTATAGTTACCCCTTCTGAAACGGACCCATATATCTTTTGGAGATGTGAAACTGTAGGCGTACCAATCAAATCGATAATGTATTTACACCCTTTTGGCGAACATTCACTTAAAGAGACTTTATGAGCGCTCACAAGATTTATCATGCTAATCCCTTGAAGAAATCTCGAGCACTGTGAGCAGCTTTTATCCAACAATTAAGGTCAGACCAATTCCCGGATACATTGCAAAGATGAAAAGGAGAGTTAATTGATTCATTTCGTTCACAATGCCATTGTAAGCATTCATATCAAAGGCGCCTAATCAACGCGTTTGGTAAGGCTTTTTGAAGGGGAAAGCTTGTAGCTAGTAGCAAGCAGTATAAAAATGAATTTGCCTTTAATTTATCTTGAAAGGCACAAAGACTAAAAATACATAATACAACCAGGAATTCTATTTCAAACTCTGTTTTATATTATTATTATTTTAATCTAAAGAAGGTGGCCTTTCTTTACTCTCCTAAAATAAATTGAGGGAACACTAGGTAATTTACTGTCCATATTGTCCTGCTGGATGAAATCCACTGATTCGTGATACTTTGCTCTTGTTGGTTGATAAAAGTGCCGTACTTGGTAAAAAGTTAGAAATTGATAACCTTCTCTATATCTTTTTTTTACCAATAGTTGTGTGTACACATGTTACCCACTATCAAAAGTCTATCGTTTTGGTTTGTATTTTGAAGGAAAAAATGCTGCCCGAATCTTTATCCATATTTTGGGTTCCCTATTTTGTGTGGCTGAAAAGTTTATTAAATGCATGTTTAACAAAATGTAAATTTACTTAGGCTATATGTCTCTATATATTCCTACCAAGGTCACTATAAAATTCCAACCTCACAGTATGACTGATTAGCAGGGCTGACTATTAACAGAATATGAACATTGATTTTGTAGACCTGACATCAATTAACAAACACCACAATACCACATGCTTTGTTAAGGTTCATGTCCTTTTTACATAGGAAATTTCGAAGGAAGTAAAATGTTGAGGTACTTACCTGACAAAAATATCAGAACTGACATTGCACTTAAAATCTGCATGGCTGATGTGTTTAACGTTGATCTATAACTGGTATCTAACACTTATTGATCACAAGAACCTACAGGTGGCCTGTATCCGGAATTTATAACGATCCTTGATGGACGGACTTGGCTTGGAGACCGGTAGTCTTTCTACTGATATCCACATAGACTGGCGGACTGGGCCAAAATCACGGAGTTATCATCAACGCAAAGGGGGAGTGTATGTTATGAGCTTCCGGGCTGGTCTGCTTTGGAAAAGTGATATGCGGTTCGATATGAAAAGCGTATTATACCAGCGTTCTGTCTACAGTTGGTTGCGAACGATAGTGATGTGCACCCTGCATCTACCAGCACCGCTTGGGTCGATTGATCGGGATGGCAGGAAAACCAAAGCTTTCATTAGGATTTTATTCCCCGGTCACCTCTTTTTCGACTCTTCCTCTTTCCGTATTTTTATTCCCTCTCTTGATGTTCCTGTCTTTCTGTGTGCTACCTGTCGTTCTCCTCGCATTTTATCTTTCTTTATCGCTCTCTCGCTTTCTCTCTCTCTCTCTCTCTCTCTCTCTCTCTCTCGCTTTCTCTCTCCCTCACACATACACACACACACACACACACACACACATTCTCTCTCTTTCTTTCTCTCTCTCCCCCTCTCTCTCTCTCTCTCTCTCTCTCTCTCTCTCTCTCTCTCTCTAACCCCTCTTTATATCCAACTCCCTCTCTATATATTCATCTATCTATATCTATGATAATATTAATAATACTAATAATATATGGAATTTATGTAGCGCACGTAACCACTCTCATTGCTGAGTGTTCAAGCCGCTTTACATTATTATTACCCTGGCTTTAGCCCGACAGCCACCTTCTTTACATACCTGCCCTTCAAAATGAATTTTATTCTATAGTCAGATAATTTGCCTTTGTTTTGGGTATATTTTTGTGTAACACAACTAAGATAATCACAGTACCTGTAATACACATACTTACAGATATGATACTAACAACGTATTGTAATTACAATTAAATTAGATTAAATGTGAATTTATAAATTTCAATGAAAAAACATACAAAGTTATATAAATCGCAATACATCAAGCAAGACAAATGAATCTTATACAAAGGAGGAAGTTATTTGATCATCGACGAATTTTAAGAAATTATAGAAGAAGGATCCTTTCAAATTACAAAGAGATTCACAAAGAGGAAATCATTAATTGAATGTGAATTCAGAGGACAAAGCTAGTTATTACAAAAATGAAAGTATTAAATTAGGAAATTAAAATTGATTATGTGGGCTGATAAAAAAAATACATTCAAAATCTTCCCGAATTAAATGGAATTTTTATTAATGTTTTCCTTTTACACATCTATTCTATTCATGCATTACCGGTCATGTGTGGCTCAGTGGTAGAGCGTCTGCCCCATGAACGGAAGGTCATGGGTTCGATCCCCGGCCGCGTCATACCAAAGACCTATAAAAATGGGACCATCTGCCTTCTTGCCAGGCACTCGGCATTTAAGAAAGGAGAAGGGTAATAATAACTTTATCTTATGCAGGGCCCGCTGGAAGAGCAGCTAACTTACAGCTGAATGTGGCTACCCTGGGTAAATAAGATATTATTATTATTATTATTATTACTATTATTCATTAATTTCTGTGGATACACAGCTAACAATAAAGGTGCAGAATTGCATCTTTATGAGTTCAAATAAATGCAATATTTGGATCTCCTTTTCGGGTGCAATGTTGCATCTTTGTGATCCACAATCAAACCATAAAATGTATTGCATTGCATGCTACACAGATTAAGTGCTCAGATGATTCGAACGCTTTGAACATGTGAAATTGCTCGGTTCTAGCTTATCCGATCGTGTCACGCTCCCATGTGTAAAGATGGCCACTTTCATGAATTAAAAAACATATTAAAAAAACAATGACTCCCGATCATAACGCAGTGTCCGCTTATTGAAGTCAAAATAGAATTCTGCACCGTTTTCGGCAGTTTGCTGTCTTTATGTACCTTTTTAACACGATATAAAGTATTTTCGAAAAGTTAAGTCGAACGCGATTTCAATGCTCCTTTGTAATGCTATTGAAATCGGTACCGGCTTGTCATTGTTGTATTCGCACAGTTGAATACAAGGTGTACGAATCTATTATCTGCGTTCGAGGAAACTTTTCGGAAATAGTTTATATCGTGTTTTTTTTTAAACGATACAATATTGCACTACCTTTTCGAGCTTTGACGAGGATTGCACTCTCTGTGCACCTCATTTTCTACCAATGCCCCGGTCACATAGGACCCCGGAAGCAACACGATTCAACTCAACTCTTTGTTAATTCACAATTAACTGCCTCCGAACAAAGAGTCTTGTTGAATCGTGTGGCTTCCGGGGCCCTATGTGACCAGGGCGTAAGTCTGTATTCCGTTCCAAACTTTTTTCATAAGTCAGAGAAAACTTTATAATTACTGTCATTTGACCAGCGGAAGTGTTGTAATGTAAGGTCAATGTCCGAAGAGAAGCAAGAAGAGACCATTATCTATCTGACTGCTTCCTAAATAGCTTCCGGTTTTACCTGTTTGGAATGGGCAAACATCAAACTTTCTAAAAGCTCCCTCATATTCGGTTAAACATTGGTTTTGAGACATAACCCAGAATTTTACAAAATACACATAATTATGAATACATAATTGTGATCAAATTCGATATCCGCCAAGACTTTTGGCCTTTAATAGGAAATATGCAATCAAACATATGATGAATATTAGTCGTAAGTCTATACAATGATAATTAGATTAATAATAACAATAATACTAACAATGATGATAATAATAATAATGATAATAATAATAAAAATAATAATAATAATGATAATAATGGTAATAACAATAACAATAGTTATAATGACAGCGCACTTTCCAGCCTTACTAGATGCACAATGCGCTCAAATTATTATGCAAAACATGTACATTAGAGATACGATTAATCGGAAATTGATTGGACATATTTTATATTACAGGCCCCATAACACGTATATAAACAAGTTTATCACACTTAGGCCACTTATACTATAATTAAAAAATATTATGCTAGTTCAGGAAAAGATCGAGTAAATTTAATAAAAACCAACATTACACAAAAAGATGATTATATACTGACACAAATTTGACAGCGATAAACTAAACGGCATAAAATTGATATTAACTAGATCTCTGTAGATGGATAAGAAAAGGTTTGATAAAATTATCAATGCTAAATTGAATCATGATTGGAAATTCGATCATTAAGCTTTGTAACAATTATGGGCCAAACAAATAAAAATCTTTGGCGAACTTAAAAAAATATCCGATTTGGGATAATTGCGTTGTCTAGCCCGACGTGTCGTAGCATTCTCTTATGAAAGTCCATGGATTGTGTACCACAAATTGCCGTGGTTTGCACACTTCTCAACATTCATCGTTTTAATACTTTCAAGAGAAATGATTGAAACAAAAAAGATTGAACACCACATCTAAATAAATCGCTGCAAACATGTTTTGAATGGTTATATGCATTAAAAAATGAATAAACACAAACCAAGAACAATCATGGAAAATTCTATATTGCTAAATACTTTTCGATGAATTTACATTCTATTGAAATGATCTTTGCTTGAAATGTTTAATAGCCGCTTTCTCTCAATAACTATGAAATTGTGATTATCAACGCTCAAATATAATTTTTTATGCAATATATTTTATTACCTATCATACCTATCGCATTAATCCATTATGCATACGTGTATGCAAGCGATTAAGCATTAAAAGTAGGAACAAATTGCTCAATATCGTTTAAATAAACTGCTTGCTTTCTCAGATAGTTTTGAACGATTTACAACACAATTTGCATTTCAAATATTTTATTTCTTGCAGAACTCGTAGGGTTGACTACATTAGGTAGGTGAAATTGAATAAGTGAGTATTTACATCACTCAAAGAACAGTGCGAAATTAGTTGGGAAAAATACAATAAGATATGTATTTAATGCCGAATCTGATAAACTTTGCACATATGTTGCAAATTGAAACACGCATCTTCATTTGCACACTGTCCGCGCTTCTAACAAGATACGCATGAAACAATGACTCGAATTTGTGCGTACTGATCAACTGCAACTTGCAATAAATCACAAGTTTCTTGCAAAACCCCTAAATTGTTAGATAGATNCAATCAAACATATGATGAATATTAGTCGTAAGTCTATACAATGATAATTAGATTAATAATAACAATAATAATAATAATAATAATAATAATAATAATAATAATAATAATAATAATAATAATAATAATAATAATAATAATAATAATAATGATAATGGTAATAACAATAACAATAGTTATAATGACAGCGCACTTTCCAGCCTTACTAGATGCACAATGCGCTCAAATTATTATGCAAAACATGTCCATTAGAGATACGATTAATCGGAAATTGATTGGACATATTTTATATTACAGGCCCCATAACACGTATAGAAACAAGTTGATCACACTTAGGCCACTTATACAATAATTATAAGATATTATGCTGATTCAGGAACAGATCGAGGAAATTTGATAAAAAACCAACATTACGCAAAAAGATGATTATAAACTGACACAAATTTGACAGCTGTAAACTAAACGGCATGAAATTTATATTAACTAGATCCCTTACCTATCATATCTATAGCATTAAATCACTTTCATATGTGAGTGATTTAGAATTGTAAGGTCTCATATTTTTCTCAAATAGCTGAAATCCCGTTCAAAAGTTACGAATTTTCAAAGTCACAGAGATATGACGATTTCTGCCGCTGATGGGAATCCGTGACGTAGTAACGGACAACTTCTCAATCACTCTGTATACACAATTTGCCAGTTTCTATCTTTAAAAAAAAGTTCAACAAAATGTTGAGTTTTGGCTTCCCAGTTAGTTTTCAATTATCTCCAACGCGGTTTGCATTTCGATTTCAGGTTTGAATAGATTATTTAGGTGAAATTGAATGATCGAATAGTACAATCACTTAAAAAACGGTAAGACTATTGGTTTGGAAAATATACAATTACAGTTAGCATTTTATGCCAAATCTGATAAAACTTGCAAATCTGTAACAAATTTAAAAATACACATTTTCATTCGCACACGGTCCGCGCTACTAACAAGATAGGCATGAAACAATGACTCGAATTTGTGCGTACTGATCAACTGCAACTTGCAATAAATCACAAGTTTCTTGCAAAACCCCTAAATTGTTAGATAGATGGACTTCTAGGCAGTGTGGGAGAAAGAGATGGAGATGGAGAGAGATAGAAAGACAAAGAGAAAGAGGGAGAGAAAGAGAGAGAGAGAGAGAGAGAGGGAGAGAGAGAGAGAGAGAGAGAGAGAGAGAGAGAGAGAGAGAGAGGGGTAAACGAAATAGGAAGACAGAGACAAAGAGAAAGAGAAAGAGAAAGCGAAAGAGCAGGTGTAATAGAAAGTGTAAGAGAAAGAGGAAAGCGTGTGTAAGTGGATGTAATAAAGTTCGATCAAATATTGACCTGTTGTCAGTCAAAGGGGTGGTGTTCAAAAGTTGCAATTGATTACAAGTTGCAGTTGATCGGAATGTGCCAATCAAAATCATTGTTTCTTGTGCGTCTTGTTTAATGCGCATACTGTGCGCGAATGAAAATGTTTCAATTTTTTTTTACAATTTGCAAAGTTGCAAACAGTTGCTTTTGTAATATGCTTATGAGTCCTTCCCCTGTCATACCCTCTTTTCTATCTTATTTCTCAGTAATCATCATTATTTCGCAATCTGTATCGATCCGAGGAAGCGGGTAACTGCGTTGTTAGATAAGACAAGGAAGGATGAAGCCTTTTTACATCCTCTTGCAGAGAAGTAGGTTAGAGTTGAAACAATATCATTATGGGGTGGTATCGATACCAGTATAAATGCCGATGCTGGTATTGACGTCATATCAATACGTGACGCAAGAACCAAGAATGTGACATCATCAGATATTCATGTACCAGTGTATTCTAATTCATTTGCAGAAATCTCAGACTAACGAGAAACGTAAATACAGGCTTTCCTTTAAAAATAATGCTGGGCTAAATTGAAGATCTCTGCTGCTCAAAAACAAAGAGTAAGCGTTTTTCTATTCATCAAACCCTTGCATTCTGTTTTAATGTGATGATATATTTTTTAAACATGTTGTTAAATTATGACAACTAGAGTCCTTAGCTTTTGAAGATTATGTGAAAAGTACAAATGGTTGATAATTTATATATTATTTAGCTGGGTACACTGTCAATACAAAATGGCTTTATAATGAAGGGTCTGTGTTTGCAGATTAGTAGTAAACTGAGTTGCAAGTGAAATGGACAGCAAGTGTGAGGTGCCGAATGCGTCCAAACAGCATGCGGTTTCGAAATTCTTGTAGAGTTTAAATCTATTAGTAAACCGGCTTATTTGATCGAAGCATAATGAGTAAAATATACATTATACATTTCAATTGAATATTTGCCTTAAACAATGCGCTTGATTTACAATTAGGGGCCAAATCCAATGAAAATCAAAGCCTTGGACTAAACCTATTTGTGTAACAATGATTGATGAACATGATAAAGAAAGAATTAAAAAAATGGCCTGAACATATCAACCCATTGTACAATACTACTTCAGTTTAGAATAATTCTTTTCAGCCTAGAGTCATGAATGAATATTGACGATTGGTATCAACCGATGTTTATGAAGGATGATGATCTATGGTAAGGTGGTAATAAGTTACAGGACCCATTTTAAACCCCTTAGCAGTTTATGGGTTAATATTCTCGACTGTACTGGACTTATGATTACCCCATTATTACCACTGAATTAATTCTTAGTCATAACAGAACATAACAAACATAATACAACTGTATCCGTATTATTGCTAATTGGTAACTGGGTAAGTAGTTTTGGAGCTCCAAGCAGAGAAACTCTTGCATAGCGACAAGTATATTCATATCTAATAGAGATAGACCTTCATTCAATGCACCTATTTTAATGATGTAGTTGCTATGATTATTTCAAGTAAAGTATTGGATTAAGAGCCAGCAGGTAATCCCCGTGTATTCGCTAAAGCTATTAGCAGGCTTACCAATAGCGGTTGTGCATTATACATTCTTATACATGCTCTTGTAACCTGAACGACGAATGTTTTGCTCGACGAATATGTAAAATCATGATGCTAATTGCTGCCAATGCAAAAGCCGCGCCAGTCACAGACAATCCGATGACAAGGGCAAATTTTAAATCTACTTTGTTTTCAACAAATGACGTCGACGACGATTTCAACGAAGAGATTGAGGACAAGATTAATGTTGTCGATGTTTTGTCTGTAATTTGTAAATGTTTGGTTGATACTGAGTTTGAACCTGTAGAATCTAAAAACTCTGCGATCGTTGTTGGCGACGTCGATGTTTTTTCTATCGATGTTGGAAGCGATGATGATGACAACATCGATAATGATGATGATGATGATGATGATGATGATGAAGTTGGTTGGACACCAATGCCTGTTGTAGGTATAGATGTACTTCCTACATCTGGAATAGCAGTACTTGGCGATGTTTCCAACCTTTTATCTAGACTTCCTTCAGTTGGCAACATTTTTGTTGTAATATCAATATTCGTATCAATTTCCTCTGGTGTTATTAATTTTTGAGTCCGTAAAAAATTCATTATAGAGCTAGAACTTTGTGGTACTTCTGGAGTTGTGAACTCTGTCATCAGAGTACTAGCATAATTTGATTGCGAGGTGTAAACAGAACTGAATGGATCGATTGATTCAGGAAATCTGTGGACTGTTCTTGAGTCTGTGGTCGTCTTGAGTCGGTTGTCGGGCTCAATTCTGGTTCTCACGGTGGAATGACCCTCAGACTCTGTGGTAATACCATCCACTTGAATATATTCTGACTCGAGAAAGTTTGACGATGCGATTTCTGAAATATGAAATGTATATAAAGTGGACGAAGGGTCTGCCAATGATCGCATAGTTGACGGTTCTTGTGTTGCTGTTGGCTTGGCGTTGGAGTGCAACGTCGTCTCCACTGACGATTCTGCTTGCGGGTTTTGAACTATCGTCCCAATACTTGCAAGGGCATCTGTTGGTATAAGTACTTCTGATTCAACTGAGGTATCTGCAACTGGCGTTCCAATATCCGTGATAACATCAGTCACAAGAGGTGCTATCGATTCTGCGAATGTTACTTCAACTGCCGTCTCCATTATCGCGTTATCATCCGTCACTAAGGGTACGATAGATTTCGTTGTCGAGTATCCAGTTGGCACCAACATACTTGTGATGGCATCTGTCACTATGGGTCCTAATATATCTGATGATATGTCTTCAATAAAATTATTCGTAGGTACAGTTGCTACTGATTCCGCTGACGTATCATCGACCATCCTTCCAATATGTGTAACAGAATCCGCCATTAATGTTGAAATTGATTCCGTTGTCAAGTCTTCAAATGGTGTTACGATGTCTGTGACAGGATCCATCGTTGCGGTAGCTTCATATTGTCCTGGGCCTTCTTCAATTGGCGTCCAAGCATTTGTAATATTGTCAGTTAATATAGATGTTGGCTTCGTTGACACATCATCATCTGTAACAGCATTCGTCACTAGTAATACCAACGTTTCGTGTGACGATTCTTCGATTCGCGTCCCAATTATCGTGACGTCATCCGTTACTAGTATTTGTTCATAGTTTGATTGCTTATATCCGATTGGAATTCCAATATCTGTGACAGCTTCTATCATTGTGGTTGCTGATTGCTCTGCTGATGCATCGACAATTGGTATCTCAATACGGGTGACAGCATCTGTCTCTAGTGATGAGTCACATTTCGGCAATATGTCTGCAGTTGATGTCCCAATACTTGAGACTTTGTCGGTCACCATTAGTGCTAATGTTTCTGTCGACGTACCTTCAAATGGCGTACTAATAACACGATCCGTCATTAGGGGAGCTTCATATTGTGCCGTCGTGCCCTCATTTGCAATGTCATCCGTCATTAAATGATCTACTGAGTTTGTTGACGTTTCTTCAGTTATTCTCCCAATATTTGTATCAGCAACCGTCACAATCGATTTCGTTGTCATATCTTCAATGGTATCAATCCTTGTAACAATATTTGTTGGTGAGGTTGCTAACATTATTCTTACTGCTTCTTCAGTTGGTGCCCTACTATTCGTACTATCATCTGTTATCAGAGGAGCAACCGGTATCGATGGCGTTTCGTCAGTAGGTGTTCCAATAGTGACACCTGTTGCGAAGGGTGATTCCATCGTTGCGATTGCCATGGTAGAAATGGGATTCTTACGACCAGTCGTTGACGATGACCAGATGGTTGATGACCGGCGAGAGGCTGGGTCATCTCTAGTTATAGTATTAGATGATGATGCGGATGCATCTGTTGAAAGCGACTGTGGTAGTATTATCTCGGATGTCGGGACATCTGTTGATGTTGGATAGGACTGTTGGGAGTCTGTTGTGGTTGTCGTGGAAATAATGGTGGATGGCATATTTCCTGGAGTTGTTGTGATCGCACCACGATTGGACGTTCGTCTGAGGAAGAATCTTGACATTGAAGCACCTGAAAAGAGGAAAAAGTTAGAAAAATGAAATTATAAGTTACGATCATCATTACATAATTTCCTCCCGCTGCAGAATCAAATTCAATAAAGATGTAGTTCATTGACGATTTCGTCAGCAATCGCTATACAGACTGAGTAGAAAAATGTCCCCTGTTTTCGAAGATGTATTATTTTTAGCACAAAACTATTAGAACGAATCGAATGGTTTATTCTGATAGAGCAATCAATCCTCTAAATTTTGGTACTACTCTCAATGGCATAATTGCACTGATCAACAAACAATTTTCTGAAAAAGCCCGTTTGCGCTAAGTCGCTGGTTCAAGTCGAGGCAATTTTTTAACATAAAAACGTACATCATGCACACAGAAAGGATTATACACATTCACACACACTCAATCACACACAAAAACTGATAATACACAAAATACAAAGTTTTTCTTTTACAAGCAAGTTATCCCCCCCCCCCCCGAATACACGATAAACAAACGTTAAAATGGTAATTACAATGAAGCAGAGAAATCACCAAATTTCATCGTGACACACATGCCCCCCCCCCCCAAAAAAAAAATAAAAAAAAAAAAAAAA
>BQKZ01001194.1:20076-43911 GCA_036244855.1 Temnopleurus reevesii | reverse complement strand
GGGGGAGGGGGAGAGGGGGGGACTAAGAAGAACGACACTATGTTTAGACCATGAGTTAGTGTTCTTAGTTTTGAAAACCAAAGGTAAAATGTTATGCCACTGAATAATATTGAAATTATAATAAGAGTAATCCATTTTTTGTACTTTCGGACGTCAGGACGTATTGCATTATGAATGATTATCAAAAATGCCAACAGCTACCAATTATTGTAATAGCTCTTTTTTGCAGAAAATATCCCTTGCGCTCCATTATCGTTAGAAAAAAAATATATACCCCATGTATATTCGTGTTCTGGACAACAAAAATGAAGAGGTGGCTCTATTTTATGTGCCGTGGTTTTGACATTTTACCTTGGTTGCATCCTGCATATAGAATGATTACTTTAGGTACGTAATAAATCTTCTTTTTATCATCACACATATCAATTGTTTTGATGGTTTTAACCATTCAGACACCTCATAAATGTTTGCAAAAGGATGTTGAAGGTTTTATCACCTCTATGAAAACGAATTGTCGGTAATGTCTAAAACTCTAGATCATTACAACGGATATTTGTCTCACAACATAAAGTGTCGAATTTGTGAAAAACTACGTATATACATGTGCATGACATTACGGATCTATTAAGATTGGGAGACATGTATTAAAATGATTATATTTACCCCAGTGGATGAGTTTAATTTTACCATTTAAATTTTGAAACCTAAGAAGTTTCTTTTATATGGCCCCTACTTCATTAATCATAGTAGAAACTTTGTTGCAATTGTTACTGTCTTACCGTATATGATATTTCATAAGCATCCCAGTGATATGAAATATGTCGGATAATATCCTTTATTTACATAAATGCGATGTTTCACCAAATAGTTAAAATTAAGATCGACTTTAAGAAAGACTGGAGTATATACACAATTGCGTGCGATCAGTGCAGAATATTCTCAATAATTCAGCACAAGAACTGATACCAGTCGTCCGTAGAGCCGTTCGTAAACTTTTAAGAATAGAGTGCATGTCACTTTCGTTTGGTTTTCGTTTCGAGTATAGATGAGCAGGTATAAAGACAACGAAAAATTTTAAAATCACTGAAATATGCAAGTTATGGTTTGAAATCTCTTTCATTTTTTTCAGATAATCGACGAAATGATTTTGCTCTTAGACTAATACCATGTAATATGGTTGTGTTCGATTGCCACTGAGATATTATAATATCTGATATACCATTATCGCTTTTTATTTCCTTGTTTTGTACAAATTATCGGCATACAGGCTCGCACCAGAGCACCAGAGCACCATCACAATTTTACTGTACTATATGTGAGCAACTTGTTTATACACAATGGCACCCTTTTATGGCACACAGCAAGTTTCTTCATCCCAGTATAGCTTTGTATGTGAGCTGCATCAAGGGATTATTGGATCAAGTATCAAGTATATATATATGATAAACATTAAACTAAATTGAATTATTTCCATGATTTTGTTTGCCACAGACATCCTTCATTTTTATTAGCTTCAGCTATCAAATTGAATCGAATTGTAAATGGCATTGAATATTTATGCACCATTTTCAGATCGCATCAATTCACTCTTCTTCAATATGATAGTCGCCATCTTTGCGCTTGGCCAGCAAAGGGGCATCATGTAGCTAGGTAAAAAGCTATAATAATACCATGATAAAACGAATGAACCTGGCATAAAGTCTTGGCCCTTCGACCTTTACAAATTTGTAGATAATTTAAATCAACAGGGGGAAACTTACCTTCCAGTATTGTGAGGAGAGCAGCAAGATGGTGAAGAACGCGATAGCTCCAAACAGACATCATTCTCTTGTTCATGCAAATTGTTATCTCTTTTCAATAGACACAGCAGAAAGAATCCAGCAATGACAAGAAGTATATCCTCCTGATTGGAGTCAAACCACTATATGGAGCTTTCGTTCCTCGGTACGTCTTCAGTCTGTTTCCAGGGGTATCCAAACGTTTATTGGTTGCTAGATTTCATTACACACCGAGTGGTAAGTATGACAACGATACAGTCTGATCTAAGAGATATCATCTCTTTGTCTGATGGAATTTCTTACCATCCTAGTAGTTTTATAATGATTATCATCTTACTATCAATATATGGCCAACTGGCATCGTACCCCACTGTTGCCATAACAACGTTGTAGAGTTGATTTATAGACAACAATAGGAAGGCATCAAGATAAACATCCTCCTCATTATGATTAAGCTGTCTTTCCGTGATCTTCAAAAAGGTATGACGAACATTGTTTTTACCGTTTCCAAGTTCACTCATTCAAAGTTGAAGCTAGTAACGAAGAAATAGAGAGCAAAAAAAAAAAAAAAAAAAAAAAAAAAAAAAAAAAAAAAAAAAAAAAAAAAACCTGTACAGCAAAACACATAACAAGAAACCAAACGAGTATGTAGAGAATGCTGATGATTGGTTGAAGGCAATGATTGTCCTAAACACGTAAAGCGCGTACGATCCTCCTCTCCTGCTGTTCAAAATGAGAAAAGTCGACGGAAAATGTTCAGTCTTTGATTTGTTATTTTATTCATTTGCTATCTCTTTTTCTGCTCACCTGATTTCCCCACCTTTTTATGTTTTGCAAATACTTTTTTTTATTTAATTTGAAGGGATAAAACAACAGCGTGTGCTTTTGCTATTGATTTTCGTTTGCTGTCGAACCAATTCTGAAACCATATTTGAAAAAAAAAAAATGATTGGAATTTCCTGAAACCTCTTAAGTTGATCTGTAAAGCATCAGTGATGCACAGGTATTATTATAAGAACCTTCTGTGTGATTTCACAGCATGAAGTTTTGACACAATCCAGATTTGATTTCAATTTGGATTGCGCCCTCTGGCCCACCGGCATTCTCAGTTTCGCACAAGTTCCCGCTATTACATGAGTAGGTATTAAATAACAAACAACAAAGAAGAAGATGATGAAGAAGATGATGGTAAAGAAGAAGAAGTGGAGGAAGCAGAAGAAGGATAAGAATAAGAAAAAAAAAGAAGAGGAAAAGAGAGGAATGAAAGAAAAAATTGGTGATGAAGAAGAGGAAGGAATAGAATAATAATATTAGATATGATAATGATGATAGGCTAATATTGATTATCATTATTATTATTATCATTATTATCATTGTTATTATTATTATTTTTATTATCATTATCATTACCATTACCATTATCATTATTATTATTATTATTATTATTATTATTATTATTATTATTATTATTATTATTATTATTATTATTATCATTATTATAAAAAAAAAGCATTAACGATATCCATAGTAGTGCTGATGGTAAATGGAAATAGCAACGTTGATGAACGAAAACTTATTTGTAAAGTATTTCAGACTCAAGTGTACTGTGAAAAAAAATTGCTGACGACCACGAAGGGACTCGAACCCTCAATCTTCTGATTCGAAGTCAGACGCCTTCTCCATTAGGCCACGCGGCCTTGCAATAAAACATAGAAAAATCATTAGACATATATTCATCTAATGATCAAAGTCCAAGGTCAAGGGTTCTCAAATTAAGACAATCAGTGATACTAATCATTAGTGTATGTAATGGTGTAGTTTGTTGAACTTTGATATTCAAGAATCTGATTTTTACATTCCGTATCCGTTTGAATGTAAGAATACGTATTTCTTCAAATAATCCTACTCAAAGTTTAACGTTAAACCAGTTTTAACAAGTTGGACGAGTGAAAACATCTATAAATGAACGATTACCATGAATGATTTCTATTCAGAATTTACATACGAAACAAGAAACGTAACAGTTAAAAAGAGTACAGCAATTAAAGTCCTGCCAGGGTGAAGAAAGTCCACAGACCTCCCTCTCCTTACTTCACACAGATTAGAAATAAAACCTATGTTCAACAACGATTTTCGATAGAATAAGGTATATTTTGTGCGTCAAATTACGTTTCGTAGATATTTGTTGCTCTGCAGGTACGCTCACTCAGCTCGCTCATTACAAATGTGATCTTGGCCCAACATGATGATGGCAAAGAATGATGGTATATTCGAAATAATGATTATATTTTCAAAATTCTGGTATCAGAAATGACATTTTTATTTTCTTGCTCCGCTCACTCTTTTGATAAGTTATGCATTACTGTACAATACTCGTCAACCTTTACCCTTTTCCCCATGTCGTGACTAAACACCTTTGTTAAAACCTTCTATAGAACTTGATAAAGGAAGGTCAATACCGTGTTTGCTCATCCCCCTGCCCCTACAACGATCACAGATTGCTACCGTTGTCACTTGGTATTCCTTCATGACAATTGAACTACAATACTTGGAAGTCAGTCAGGATATACTATACTTGTTTACTACATGTAGGGAAAACCTGGGGCAAGCTTTCGGTTTGTCAAGAACAACCGTTTTAAAGTATACGTGTGGAAAAAATGCCCATGTTAATGTAGCCTTTCTTTGTGACGTAATTGTATATTCAGTGTAGTCGGCAGTTCAACTATAATTATATAATTAGAGGGTAATTGAAAACAGTTCAGAATTTAGCAACCAGTAATCATTTGGGGCAGAGCCAGCCTACGCCTAGCATGCCTAGGGCGCACCCATTTTTACCTTCAAGGTGTGAAATCATTGCTTTTTTTTAATTTCATTTTTATAGATTGCGCCACCGATCTCCTTTTAAACGGTCGGATATGATTATCATCGTTGGAATGTAATACATATAAAATAACCCTTCCTAGTAATTTTGTAGCAATAATTATGGGACAACAATGAAATGAAAGGAGGAAACAGTTCCATCAATGTCAGAGAAATAACGTAGTGGTGTAGCATGACTCAAACACTTTAATGGGGGCTCGAATATTTCGATCATATGTCTAATTTGATGTGTGCTATTACATCATTCAACTAGACCTATTTCATGTGGATCTATTTCAAGCTTTTTGCTCACTATATATCTTTCAAAATTTGCAATACATTAGTTAAGAAAAAGACCCTCTGAATTATAACAATGTCCGACAACTTTCTATAGAACGAACGAAAAGGCGCCATCGACGAACGACTTTCTTTATGGGTTTATGTTTCATAAAGACATCAATGTTTCATCTTTTCAATCATTAATTTTTGTCGATGTTTTTTTTCGGATGTACGCTTTTTCATCATTTTGGAAATATGAATTTGGAGATTGGGGTGTAGACCCTTTGGTCACGTCCCTGCATCAATTACTGTTGGTATTCCTACCACTTTGATGGATTGACAAGTAAACTATGAGCTAGTGTTCAAACATTGCCGCAAAAACCTCGCCGTAAAAACAAACACATATTCGGTCAATAATCAAATGCCATGACAACTCAATACCCGATAAAGTGTGCGCATGCCCAGATGGGATGAAGCCTCTTCAAAACACATTAACATCTCCCAAATAAGGCATTACGAGAAATAGAAATTAGGAAAGGGGAATATCACTCAACCTGATGAGAACAATGAATTGGCGCCATTTTGGAATTAGATTGGTACAGCTTACTCCAAATTGAAACATCTTCCTGATCAGAATAATTCTAGAAGGAGTTAAATCATTTTCATTGGTGACATTCAACAATCTTTAGAAGTTTTCAGTGGCTAAATACATCAAAAAGCATTTCAGATTGATATTGTCTTCCCAATTTGAGATGGAGGAAGTTGTGCATTTGTTTCTTTTATTTCTTGTTACCTGCTTCCGTGGTAAGTAAAAAGTCACATGAAAAAAATGTAGGCCTATACTGCATATCAAATATTGAATAATCACCATTATTATGTTAGATCAGGTGGGAAAATCTAATGGTTTGACTCTAGCAGGCAATTTCATCCATTAAAGACATTTTTTTTTTCAAACGAAAATTGTTCACAATATTACCAGCAGGGTTGATTACCTTAAAACATTTTTGTTTAACGGCGGGGTGCTGGTAGCGGTGGTGTTGGTGTGGTGATGTTGGGGGTAGTGGTGATGGTGGTGGTGATGGTGATCGATGCTGCTGCTGTTGATGATGATAATGATGATATAATACAGGGCAGGCGCTAAGTATTTTTTTCGGAGGGGATGAGTTTGAAAAATCTGCCATGTGGTAAAAAAAAATTGTACCTATTAGTACGATCTGCTGGCGAGCTGATAAGCAACGGAAAATAGTTCAATATTACACTCCGGCTTCGCAAGCAAAATCAGGGATAAGTTTTGGACCATTTTATGATGATGGTGACTATGACTAATGATGGTACTGAGGATGATAAGTATAAAATTATGTAATAAGATGTATATTATTCAAAGATAAATGCATAGGACACGTTGTACACACAAAAAACATGAACTCACAGATTTGAGTAACATGACACTATAATGACACACAGTTGAGTATTTTCATTGATATACTCACCAGTGTGTCATTATAGTGTCACTTTTTGCGACTTTACTCAGATCCATGAGTTCTAGTTTTGTGTGTGTATACCGCATATACTTGTAACTGAACTGCTTTAACACCGCAATTATTTTGAACGATTTCTCGAAAATCGTTCAATAGAACATTATTGTATAATTATTATCGACATTAAAGCTTCACACTTATGCAGCCCGGAATGTTTGCTCTTTCAACAAAGCATATGTTTATATTTGCTTAGTATCATATCCCTCATTTGTACCAGAAACAGAATCAGTTTCAATCGACAATGCTGCCTTGCCCGAAATATCGATTGGAGTGAAACAGACGTTAAACGTGTGTTAACTGTAGCAGCCAAAACATTGTATTACATTTAGATTGTGTAATTTGAACATAAGATTAATAGAATCCTGTACATGTATTCGTAAGTGGTTTCAATTTAGCCATTATGGCCCTAAAACAGTCTAAATCAAATGCAAATGTTTAAATTAAATCAATTTCAGAACAAACATATTTCAACAAAAAAGAATACCCAGTATATGTTCCTGAAACAAATTTCAGAGAGAATGTTTTTATTGCTGTTTTAAAAATGGAATAAAATGGTTATCATCATAGCAAAGGATGTTTTCTTTTCATTTCTTTTTAATTGGAAGGGACGTGAAATTCGAGGTCCGCGTTAAACATATCTCTTGAGGACTGAGTCGGGCACATGTGCATTGAAATGCATGCATTTGTAATTCTTGAGAATCGAATAATGATTTCCCACATAGATAGTATGTTAACAGTGTCATGGATCTAAATATTATTCTTGTTACAACATACATGTGCATTGGCAGTAGATAGCGAGTAGAAAGCGATTGATTAGTCAGGCGTATCTACTTCATTTGATTTCGACTGGGATTTTATGACCTTTCTTATAGTGCCCTATGA
The DNA here is from genome assembly GCA_036244855.1 of Temnopleurus reevesii. Lineage (NCBI taxonomy): Eukaryota > Metazoa > Echinodermata > Echinoidea > Temnopleuroida > Temnopleuridae > Temnopleurus > Temnopleurus reevesii. The sequence goes on along the minus strand of BQKZ01001194.1, from coordinate 36,575 downwards.
TTACTACATTTGTGGTGATTATCCTTTTCAAATTTTCAACCCAAGCAATTGCAATATTTTACCAAAAAACGGAAATTAGAAGTGACAACATTTTCAAAATGGTAAATTTACATTTCAAACATATTAGATCCAACCGTCAAAGTGTTGGGTAAAGCATGATTAAATATTTTTTTTTAAAGCTTTTCACTCCTCCAACCTTCTGAAATCTATTGTGATTTACCTGTCGTGTTTATTTTCTTTCTGTAATGGTTTTTATTTCTACAGTCACTGCTGCACAAAACTGTAGCTTTGAAGTTGATTTCTGTGGGTACACAGTGGCAGCAAACACACACCATTGGCTAAGAATTAACAATCCCAGTGATACAGGTAAAGATATTATTTCACAGTTTTATCATCATATTATCCATTTGTTTAAAGATTACTTTATCTGTTTTTTTTTTATTTCATCTACTTATCTATTTACTCATTCGTTCACATATTCATTAAATCATTCATTCTAGCACCTTGAGCACTCCACAGAGTGAATTAGGCGCTACACAAATATTATTATTATCAATATTATTATTATTATTATTATTATTATTATTATTATTACTATTAATGCAGTTTTCAACAGTTCAATTTTATAATTTTCATTCTAACAATTTTTTCGTTGCATATCAAGCTGGGCAACATAGTTTGAGCCTTAAACTTCGTTTAACAATTATGCATTAGCGTCTCCTTTGTTAATGAGTAATTCACTTTTTATCAAAATATTCACAGGTCTGTCATTAATTTGAATTTTGAAAAGAAGATGAATAATAATAGTGTAAACTTGTAAAGCGCAACACTCCGTCACTAAAGACGCTCATGGCGCATATATCAGTTCATATAATAAACTTAAAAAGTGTATAGTAAGAGTTTACAAATCAAAGAGATACGTCTTTAAATTCTCTTTGAAGGCAGTATAGGATGGGATAGTACGTAGGGAAAGGGGGAGATTGTTCCAGAGTGCTGGGCCAATGTGAGAAAAAGATTGATCCCCCCATTAGCGAACAGTGCGTGGGACTTGTAATGAAATGTTGATATAGTAGTAAAAATAAGCATTACATTTATTCCAACAATTTTCTGATTTTTAATTTTAATTTTCTTACTAAGTTCCTAAGTCGAAAAATAAAATTATTTTTGAGCGATTCTGGAATGCAGTGACCATTTGGTGATATGGTAGAGTATTGTAAAAATTAACATGAAATATGAAATAAAAAGTACCATTATGCTTAAACTACGCTTGGTGGAAAAAAAACAATTCTAATAAAATGACATTTAGTACACAACCGAATGTTTATGAAATGAAGTTTTATATAATTAAGGAAAAAAATATGAGTAATTGGTGAAGGAAACTTTTTATTGTAAAGGGTGGTATCTAANATCATTATTATTATTATCATTATTATTATCCTTATTATTATTATTATTATTATTATTATTATTATTATTATTATTATTATTATCATTATTACTATCCTTATTATTATTATTATTATTATTATTATCATTATTATTATCGTTATCATTTTCAGTAGTAGTATTAGTATCATTATTAATGCACTTTTCAACAATTCAATTGTATAATTTTCATTCTAACAATTTCTTTTCGTCGTATGTCCAGCTGGCAAACATAGTTTGAACCTTAAACTTCGTTTAACAATCATTCATTAGCGTCTCTATTGTTAACGAGAGTAATTCACTTTATCAAAATATTTGTAGGTCTGTCCTTAATTTGAATTTTGAAAATAAAATAAAAGGAAATGCTGATATAGTAGTAGTACAAATATGCATTATATCTATTGAAACAAATTTCTGATTTTTCTGAAAAAGTTCCTTAGTAGAAAAATACAATTATTTTCGAGCGATTCTGGAATGCAGTGAGTATGTTTGATAAAAATTAACATGAACTATAAGATATAAACCCTCTATGCTTTGAAACTTCGCTTGCTGGTAAAAAATTCCAGTGACATGAAATTGAGTATCTAACCGAATGTTTATGATCTACAGTTTTGCATAATTAAGAAGAACATTATGAGTAATTGGTGAAGGAAACTTTTTATTGTAAAGGTGGTATCCATTTTTTTTATGACAAACTGTCCAGAATTGCAATGATTTGTTGATATTATTCTGCATTATACATTTATTCTAATCTCAGTTTGACTGAGAACAAAGTTTACTATGCAAATAAATCATATATGCTTGAACATAACTTTATTCTAAACGGGTGTGCCAGTTTCCCCCAAACTTGAACTTTGAAATACGAGAGGCCCATTTCACTATTTGTCGCACCCTAAAGTGGAGTATATATCTAATAGGGAAGGGTGGATGCTTGTATTCAGGAATGGCAAAAGGGTGATAAATGTAACTGAAACAGCTTCACCACAGACCGGAAATTTAAAAAAAAATGTATATTTGTCTAACATACTACAAAAATTGCATTATGACATAATGTTTCAATATTTTGCAAATCAATTAGAAATCCACATCACTTGACATAGGCAATATACAATTTCTTTTAAATATTTGTATGTACGTATACCGTATACTAATGCGTCTAAGCTCATTATTACAAATACATCAAAACTAGTTTATGGCATGGTGATAATTCATAAATTCAGCATAATTCTAAGTCTCATAGCCAATGACGAATTTCATCCTTTTTAATTGGTTTTGTAAAGTGTATATTTTCGAATTTCTAGTTTTGTTTCCATCTATACGGACATGTTAAAAACAGCTTAACAAGGTTGGCAGCATTATCATCATCATTTTAGCAACCGTTTACTGCTACCATCAAAGTATTAACTATGTCATGGGACAATAGCGTTTTATGTCATGTATTGAAATGAGCGACAATCATTAATGCATTATTACGCAAGCTTGCTCTGATTTCCATAACAATGCATTAGGAAGTATATTAAAATGTAAGGATAATCCTTGCTTTGCACGACATTTATAATGATTATAATGATTATTATCAGCTTTTAGTCATTTGTCTTACAATGTGATGTTAAATGACGATGCTCTTACATGGCATGCAAGTGATATACATTCAGGGAACGTTTGTGTGATAGCACGAAATGATGGTGTCAAAGAGCTTTGATCAATTAGAAAATTCAAAGTGGATCACTGTAAATTGTTCCAGACAACTACTCTGCACTAAATCATTCCATATTGATGACATGATTTGGTATCAATTTTCCTTTTTATATTTGGCAGTAACGCATTATGTGTCCGTAGACCTGACGTCACCAGTGGACACACCCCTGGCTATCCTGACGAGCCCCTCCCTTACCAAGCAAACAGGTGTAAGATACCGCTTTGGGTTCGACTACCGGGTCACAGGGGATCACACCCTGCACGTGAGGACTACAGGTGCCTCTGGAGGGGGATGGGAGCACACTGGAGACACCAATGACTGGCAGAATGCTATGTTGGTTCTGGCACCTCCAACAGATCCATTCAATGTAAGCTCCTTCATGATCGGATAATTTGGGCAACATTTACTATGAATTACTTAGAATAGCCGTTCTTTACAACGATTTCATTGATCCCAAGAAATAAGGCGGAATTCGATCAAAAGGTCATATAATAAAAGTATTTAGTCGTATCCCCTTGTAATAGGGAACCTACATTTTTATTTTAGATAAACGAACTTGTATAATGATGAGCATTTTGTATTTTCGGATTTGAATAGTAATGATTTGCAATACTTACGTTTTGGAATAATGTACAAAATCAACATAAAAATGGATGAAATGCCCTTTATGCCATGCTTTTAAATGTCAATTATACACAAAAGTACGTAGTTATTATACAGCTTGTGTATTCTTAGGCCACCGCCCGGGTTTATATACCCTCTACTTGACTTCGCTAAAGGTCAAATTCAAGTACGTTCAACTACTGGTGTTGTAATGTACATCATCTCGGGTTCATACGTGTGTAAATTTACCAATGACGTTTAAAAGCCCAAATTAATCAATTTTAGAATGCACATTATTTTTTATCGTGACAAGGATTGTTAAAAATCTAATGGTAATACAAGTGTACTAAACATGGCTTAAACATTTCTACGAATTTAACAAGATAGAATAAATTGTTGAGATGTTTTTACTATTGATGGTAACTTGCAGGCAGCGACGAGCTAAGGCCAGCTAGGGTCGATAATGATAATGCAAAAGACATTGGGCTCTCCACGGTAGAGTGGATATGTGCGCTATATAAATTGCATGTATTATCATCATTGTTATGAATGACAAAATACCAGCTGAATGTGTTGACATTGCTGTGAAGAGCTTGAACAATGTCATGTATTTTTTTATCTTATGCAGATTATCATATCTGCAACCATCGCTTCTCCTGCTAGTGCACTCTCTAGGATTCATGTGTCCAATCTCGTGGTCACTTCCTCAGGTGATTATTTAGCCAAACCTCAGTCTTTTTCTTATATCAATCTTCCAGAAAGATACAACGGGATATAATCTATTTCCATAAAATTATGTAAAGCACCAATGCAACGCTCCTTTGTAATGCCATTTAAACATGTTAAATCGGAACAGATTCAATATCATTGTGTGAGCGCAGTTTAGTGTACAACATATTGTCCCATGACCCACTTTATTTTACGGAAATAGTTTATATCGTGTTATGCATAGTCTGTATGGAAATTGAACATTTTGTACGTATTCAGGGGTGACGTATTATGGTCACCACAACATATAAGCTCCTAAATCAACAGGGAACAGACCACGTTGCCTGTGAAACAGCCAAGAAACGAGTCAGAATTTATAAGGTGCTAGAATTGACCAAGAAGTGATCCTGTCAGATACAACCTATCACTTTGAACACAATCGGATTATCTATCCGACCAATCTGATTCCAAAAAAGTATGTAGAGTCAAATGGATGGTATACTTCTTTCATGATTTTTTAAATGAACAATCCTTTAGATACATTTCATTTTCATTTGCTTTCATAAGATCTTAAAATGTAGACTTTTCATGTCGTTTACCCGAGTTTCGTTTTTGTTTTACACAGCCAATGGAAACTGCGATCCGTCGCCGTGTTTGAACAACGGTGAATGCTTTGACATAGGAACTGGTGCCGTGTGCCACTGCATCAATGGCTACTCTGGAGACGTGTGTGAGATTGCCCCTACAACAGGTGTGTGATTATTCTAGTTGATTATGTTACCCCAGTGGTGCTGACGTTCTTTGGCTACGATCAGTAGCAGAAGAAGAAACAGAAGAACAAGAAGAAGAAGAAGGAGGAGAAGGAAAAAAGAAGAAGAGAAGAGGACGAAGGAAGAAAAAAGAAGGAGAATGAGAATGAAAAGGAGAAGAAAAATAATAAGAAGCGGGAAAAGAAGAGGGGAAAAATTAAGAAGAATACAGTATCTTAATTCCATCGTCATAGTGCGGAAGAATGTATTTTCTTAATTAATGATAACGGAAAAATTACTGACGATGATGATGATGATTATAATAATGATATAATATTCATTATTATAACGATAATAACATTATTGTTATCAACCGGTCATGTGTGGCTCAGTGGGAGAGCGTCTGCCCCATGAACGGAAGGTCGTGGGTTCGATCCCCGGCCGGGTCATACCAAAGACCTACAAAAATGGGACCATCTGCCATCTTACCAGGCGCTCGGCATTTAAGAAAGGAGAAGGGTAATAATAACTTTATGTTATGCAGGGCCCGCTGGAAGAGCAGCTAACTTACAGCTGAATGTGGCTACCCTGGGTAAATAAGACATTATTATTATTATTATTATTATTATTATTATTTTATCAAGAAGAAGAAGAAGAAGAAGAAGAAGAATGGACGAAGATTGTTGTGATTTGACGATTATTATAGATGAATGACCAATACGGAAGTAACCACTAAGTTACGCAGGACGATATATCGAATTGACCCTCTGTCTCGTTCCTGCTTCGGTATAATTAAATCAATACTAAAATATATCTACATGTGTTTTAGTCGTTTACTTACCCTTTCTACTATTGCACATCCTCTTGCAGAGCCACCATCAGTCACTGAGGGTCCTACAACATTGCCTGACGCAACCACTGCCTCCATGACGACAGAAGGGAGTACCACATTCGATCCAACAGAGTTGATAACTGACCTAGCAACAGATGAAACGACTCCTCCAAACCCCACTATGGTAGAGGGAACCATGACTACTAAGGCAGTAGAGGATGTATCTACAGCAGGGCCAACAACANACAAAAAGGAGAAGGAGGAGGAGGAAAAAAGAAGAAGAGAGGAAGAAGAAGAAGAAGGAGGAGGAAATAAGAAGGAGAATGAGAAGGAAAAGAAGAAGGAAAAGGAGACGAAGGATAAAATGAAGAAGAAATCAATACCTTAATAGCATCGTCATGATGTGGTAGAATATATTTTCTGAATGAATAAGGATAACATTAATGATGATGATGATGATGATGATGATGATTATAATAATAATAATGATGATAATAATAATAATAACATAATAGTCATTATGATAACGATAATTATATCATTATTATTAAGAAGGAGGAAAATAAGAAGAGGAAGAAAAATTGGTCGAAGATTGCTGTGATTTGACGATTATTATAGACGGATAGCCATTACGGTAGGTTCCAGCAAGTTATGCAGGACGATCTCTGGAATTAACAGTTTGTCTCGTTCCTGCTGCAGTACAAGTGTTGTAATGAAATCAATATCTAAATGTGTTTACAGATGTTTCAGTCATTTTTCCATACCCTTTCTACTATCGATCCTCCTTTTGCAGAGCCATCATCAGTCACTGAGGGTCCTACAACATTTCCTGATGCAACCACTGCCTCCTTGACTACAGAAGGGAGTACCACTTTCGATCCAACAGAGTTGTTAACTGACCTAGCAACAGATGAAACGACTCCTCCAAACCCCACTACAGTCCAGGGGACCATGACCACTGAGGCATTAGAGGATGTATCTACAGCAGGGCCAACAACAACTACTCCGGAAACGGGTCCTACGACCAGCGGTCAGGAAACTCCCGAGACCACGACCGGATTAGACCCAACAACGGTCGCCCTGACAACGGATACTGTAAGCGAGGGCATGGAAACCACGGATCCATCTTTGAATACAGATCTCCCGGATACTACAGAAAGTACAGAGCCGACCGAACAGCTTACGACCGGAAATCCAACAGAAGGTACAGAGACAACAGGTCCTACGGAAAGTACAGAACCAACGGAACAAATGACAACGGATTTCACTGAAGACATCACCACGATAACAGATGACCCTGAAGCAACAGAACCAGGTGAAACTACAGACCCGACAGAAGATCCTACAACTGACATGACAACATCCGTAACTGGAGATGTTACTGAGGATCCAGAAACAACAGAACCCAATGAAAATACAGACACAACAGAGCCCAATGGAAATACAGAAACAACAGAAATGCTAACAACAGATATAACAACCGCAGTAACTGATGACGTAACAGAAGATCCAGGTGCAACAGATCCAAATGAGATCACTGAAGCAACAGAAGAGCAAACGACTGCAGTTACGGACGATTTGACGGAAGGCCCAGAGACAACAGAACAAGGGACAACTCAGGCAAAGACCGAAGATGCTGCAACAACGCAGGTTCCACCTACAACATCATCGGGAGAATCTGCTGGACAAAGTGGTCAGACCAGCGTCACTACTGGTCTCATCATCGGGCTCTGCCTTGCCATTGCACTTCTCCTCGTTCTCCTTGCATTTACACTCGCATACTACTGCACGCATCGGGAAAGATACGGTATCTCAGAAGGACCAGCTGAAAATGGAAATGCCACTCCCATGACAACGATGAAGCAGGGGTCATCACGCAACCCTCAAGTTTATGAAAATCCTTATGTCGCCGCTGAATTGCCAGTGACTGAAAGATCAACACAGACTTCTCTTAGTGCAATTAATGTGTAGTTTATTTACAATTATTTTTCTTTTCTTTTCTTTTTAAATTTGAATACCCTTCGTTTCCATTACTTCAAAGACACTGAATAACATTGCAAAATGCACTTTAAACACTTCTCAAATCAAGCTATCTGTCCTTTCTAATTATATTCAGATAAATGAAAGACCAACAATGAATGCAAAACTAGAAAGTTAATCATGCGCTATCAATGTCACTATGAAGAACGAACTAAGCGTCCAAAAGACAAGTACCGTATTTCCTGGCCAGTTTTTTTAGGTAGCATTTTACATTTTTGATATTTTGAAGCATTTAACGCTTATATTAAAGCCTTATGTTTTCACAACTTACTTCACGGACGCGATTTAGGTAACAGTTAAAATTATTATTTTTTATGGCTGAAAATATATTCTTTAGGGAATTTTGACATTCAAAATAGAAGCTGTATATTCAGCTATCAGTTATGATATATATATTTTTGTAAATATTATAGAGTCGTGTATAAACATAATTGATGTAATTATTGGGTAGTTACATGCAATTATTATTAATAAACTTCAAACAGTGAGTTGGTATTTTTCAAGTTTCTTCAAAACATTATGAAATTGACCTTAGGTTCTTGTGATTGACATGTTCTGAGTTCAGTTCTGTGAATAGAGATTAATATGAAATTAGAGTAATTATTCTATTATAGAAAATGTCTACAGAATTTATTTATATAGCTATCTTTCATTTTATTGGGTATCTGCAATACTCAATTGAAAAACCAAACCTGTGTCTAATTTCCTGTAGAAATAAGAAAATTTGAAGTTTGGTGTTCAGAAAATAGATGTTTTTTTTTTCGCTTGAATATATCATTACTTTATCCATGTTTATTGAGAAGAATCATGTTAAACCCTTATTGCAAATTTTATATAATGGATTTTGGGAAAACATTTTATACAATGTAAATGGGGAGCTGTCCATAAATACGTCATAGAATAAGTCACATTTGCCAATCACAACGATCTCCATCCAAAGCAGGAGTTGTGATATCATTGAGACTTTGAAAGTTCACAACTTTCTATTGGATTATTATGATTATCTGATTTTGTTCATTCTTTCACTGTCCTTCATCATCTGATCTCCCTTTAATTAATGATAATCCCTGGGTATGGTTCCCTTTCATGTTTGTACCCCTCATCATAAATCCTGGCTACGGACCTGAGCAAGTACATGTATCTAAACACATTCCCTATGAATCCTACCTCTACAAGATGGTGACTATCGTAGGAGAGTTACTAGAAAGTAGCAATTGATTACAAATAAACTGCAAGAAATTTGCAAATTGAAAGGCGCATTTTCATTCGCGCGAGATCTTCACTTTTCCATGAAAGAGTAACGTTGATTGGTGCGGGCCGATCAACTACAATTTGCGACCAGTTGCAACTTTCTAGCAACACCCCAATAATTCCGAAGAATTCAAATGCAAATGTCTTTCTCAGAGCATTTTTCCCCATAACTTTTATTCCTAATGGCTACCACAAATGTTTTACAATATTGTGTTCACTTTTTTAGTGTTTCTTTTTTCTTTATAACATGTCGACATGAAATCCACTCAATAACCGTTTTAATTTGAATTCTTCTCCAATTTGTGTTTGAAAATAGTAGTACTACATATATATCACTGTCTATGAAGTACCTGGGTAGACAGATATTAGAGCATTTTGTTTTCTAGTGTATATTATGGAACGTCATGAAAACATCTGAACCTGATACATTACTCTAGTCGAGATGGTAGAAGTATAAGAAATGCACACATTTCCATCCACAAAACTAGAATCACTTTATACAACAATTGAAGGTCAGGAAAAAATATAAACTAGACAAATTGAACGAGCTGAAATGAATGTGTAAATTTTCAATTCGAAGTTTTGTCATTTTCATTATTTCCTTTTTTATTCATTGATTATATTAATTCTGAATATACAAAATGAAATAACATTATCGTATAACTTTATTACATACTTTTGCTATAAATATATCATGTTTTCTATTTTGTATAATCCTCTAAATATGCTGAATAAAATTAAAGAATAAAATGTGACTGTGATTAATAAATGTCAACCATAATAGTATTCTGATTATTGTCGTAAGGTACATATTTACCAAATAATCAACATTTATATCGAACCGTATAGAATAAAGCACTCCCGATTGGTAAAACATCACTATGTATTTATTTGAAATTAATAATTCACGATGTACAAACATTGGGTGTAAATGTAAATATGCACACTCAAACCCAAACACAGTCTCAGATGACGTATTTTAGGTGGAGTACTGGTAGACCTGATGCAGGATATTGAGGGTATTTCTAAAGTAATCCGAATAAAAGAAAATGAACTTTAATTACATTAATCTAACATTTTGCAATTTGTACGATAATATCTAAGTGATACTGATGAGATATAATTATACATACGGTTTTCTTCTCACTTTTATTACTCATGCAAAATGAATTAGTATAAAAACCATAGTAACAAAATATAACTTAAGACCTAGTCATTTGTCTTCTTAATTGTACTAAGAAGAAGTTAGCTAAAATAGCTTATAATTTGCCGCGTTTGCGGAAAATGACAAAGTATTTTAATTCATATATTCTCATTTGAAAAATAAAGCAAAAGGAAATTAACTGAAAATAATATCACAAAGGCAAGAAGCTTATCTACAACAATTCAAACGGAATTATGATTTTGGTGTGCTTCAAAATGCTTTTACCTTTTACTATTTAACATTTAATCAAGACGGTAGAATACACAATATCAAACATATCATAACTTATCCTTTATAAAGACAACCATAATAATTCACAAAACAATGTCTTATTTAAGGAAAGAACAGCTCTCGTTTACGGCACGATACATCATGATGGTGTACATTCATTTTGTATGTTGTGAAATAATGTTTCTCCAAACGATACAACATAACCAGACATTACAGTTTATTTAAAACAAAAACAAAGCTATGATATAACGACAAACCCTAATCTTCCTGCAACCCTGCATTGTAGCTACATTTTTTGCAGACACATATTTTATCTCTTGTGATTTCGTTTTGTACTCTACAAAACAATACTTCTCTTATCTACTGTCAAATTATTTTTGTCAAAGGAAATATACAACCATTATTTTTTAGAAAGATATTTGATTTTATTTCATACAAGGAATTTCATTTATTCATACGTGCTAGATCGCCAAAGATCATAAACAATTATTTCGAAAGTCCCCGAATTCAGCTTTTTTTCTCGGTTGTTTTCCAGCAACCTATAACATCTGCACTTTAAAAAAAGTATCACTGGCCGAACTTTTTCATTTTTGTGCAAACAATTGTATGAAAGTTGGATCGATTGATAAGTGATCAATGGCAATCTTGGAATTTCTTGAAAATTGGCAAGATTAGAAAAATGTTTAACCAAGGACGTTTTCTCAAGTAAAACTTGAATTAATCGGATTGAATAGTATTTAAAGTGGAACTTCCCCAGACATTGATGTGCAGCTAGTGAAATGATAAAAATAAAATAAACAACCCGTAAAGTGTTTAGCAACATCGAATGATCCATATAAATTAATCAACTTTGTATTCTACATTGTCCTCATTTCAAGAAAAGTAGATCTTATTGAATAATCATAAATTGCCACATCAATTCTGCAATATTAACAAAAAAACAATAATGATGATTGTTTCAGTTTAAGTATGATATTGAACTATTTTCAAAAATAATCTTGTAAACAAAGTGAATGGGCTTTATTCCAGGACTGCATCACATAATACTGGAAAAATGTTGAAACAGTTGGAAATCAATATTTTGAAAATTTATAACTTTTAAACGGATTATCCCATTTTATTTATGTCTTCTCATTTTGCTCATTTGATTTTTCTCCTTTCACTGGCATTACTTAATTTCTTGGAAAGTTCCCCTTCAAGTGGATAAATTCAGAGCTCAATCAAGGAAACGAATACAATGTGGATTTAAAGTGAAGTTGTATCAACTTCCTTAGTCTTCTTTATCTCTTCGGATTCTTTTGGTTCTTCAACCTCTTCAGATTTGTCGACGTCATCGTACTTCGTCGATAAATCCTCTGGCATCGTCTTCTCGACCTCTTGAACATCTTCTTTCTGCACTTCTGACTTAGATTCCACTTCTTGGGTCTCCTGTGACTCTTGGCCATCTTTCACCGCCTCTTTTACATCCTCTTTAGCATTTTCGTCGACCTCTTTCGTACCAGAGCCACTAGGTTTGTTCATAATGTCTTCGTAGTCGTGTTGTTTCTTATCCTTCTCTTTTATCTTTTCCTCATTTACCTCCTTGACATCCGCACCTTTCATCTCCTCCTTCTTATCATCTGAACTCTGTGGCATCTCCACTTTGTCACCTTTCGATGCAGCCCCCGACGTCGACGATCTGTCATCGTTCTTGTCCTCGTCATCGGGATCGTCCGGGTTGTAGGTGGTGTTGACGTACGTGTTCGCCTCACCTTCCTCGACATCGAGATTCTTCACGCCGTCGATGGCATCAGGTTTCTTACTGAAGCCGTCTGTTCTGATGCAGGTGGCGGTGAACCAGGCAGCGGTGACGATCAGGATGAAGGACCCGAGACAGGAGCCAATGATCACGGGGATCATCTCGGGGTTGACACCTTCTGTACGGATGTCGAGGGGCTCTGGAAACCCTGGATTGTAAACAAACAACGGTGTAATGTTATTGATGATTAGGAAAAGAAAACTGGTGGGAAATTGAGGAATCTTAGACGATAAGTTATTTAGAGCATAAAACTCGATGGGCGTGAATGCACCCGTGAATGCACTCTTGAGTATAGCCTTTATTTTAAATATACAAGTCATCATTGTATGAGTGTGTGTGTGTATGTGTGTGTGTGTTTGTGTGTGTCTGTGTGTGTGTGTGTGTGTGTGTGTGCGTGTGTGGATATGTGCGTGTATTTACATGATAAATGGAGGGAGTCAAAACGAGTGCAGACAAATACCGAAGAAGCCAAAGCTGTGCAATTCAATGAAATGTCGTAAGATGTAACTTTAAAAATCTTACTTTCTTGGCAGCCATCCCCTTGGTACCCTTCTGGACACAAACATTCATATGTTGTTGGTAACTCATAGCAGATATAGCCCTCTTCACAGGTTCCTGGTTGGCAGAAGTTGATATCTATTGAAAGAGATAAGAATAAAAACCTCGTAAGAAAAGATTGTCCATTGTATAATTCTGCATGTGAAATAAGAGTCAGACAATTGGTGTTGCAATAAAGTCATGATGAAACTGATTCCTAAAAGAGCATTGCAACGAGGTGCCAATTGTTGACAGTTTTTATGAAGAAGCGAATGAAAAGTATTCTCCTTAATCAATGCCAATTAACTGCTTGTTCATGGTATTGAACCGTGAGATGGCTCCCTCTTTACATAATTATTGATATTTCCTTGCGATTTATCATTTTAAACTAATCATAATCAGTTATCATTCGAAATAAAAGAAGTTCTAATCACTTGATTCACAACGAACCAACCAACGAAACAGAGTTTGACTACCAATGTCAATTTCATTTAAATGCGGTTACTGTTGTATTAATACGATATTAACTATTTCCGCAAAAAAGTCGGTCATGGACAATAGACCCGTACGCCGTGTATTGAACTGTGCGGACACAACAATGACAAGCCGGTTCTGATTTGAATTGCATTAAAATCGAGTAGTATTTAATTAGTGTTCGACTTATTTTTTTTTTTTTATATCGTGTTAATTTTTCTTTTAAAATGAGTTTTATTTGAATTATTAGGCAAATGAATATGTACGATGTGGGTTCACATTCTTTGTATTTTTCATTTTTTTTATATTACTATTATTATTTATGACTCTGTATAGTGTTTAAATCTTCGAAAGAATTGAAAAAAAATGATTTGATTTGATTTGATTTGATTTGTCCATCGTGGCTGGCGCGTGTATCAACATTCATCCCCGGTGCATCACACGATACGATATTTTACACGTTGTTTGCTTAGATCCATCCTCCTCGTATCAGGATATACGAAATAAATCTCGTGCCTACGATGTACAGTACGATGATCTACGATGATTGCTTACCTTCTTCGCAATTGGAACTTGTCCAACCTGGTTGACACGCACATTGGTACTCATCCCCCGTTGGATCACATATTCCCCCGTTCAAACACGGGCTCGACGCACATACATCGGCAGCTGGATAATGGAATACGTAGAAAGGGATTCAATCAAATTCAATCAATTTTTCACATTTGATGTGGTCTTCTCTTTTTCCCGCTAAATATGATAAAGCAAAATCCCACACACGAACACACACTAACATCAATTCCATTGCAATGTACGTATCTCACGAACCAAACTTCCAAATGTATCTAAATTTTTTTCATACAGATGTTGGCTGTATCTCAATCCCAAAACTACTTCGAGTTCATGACATCAACTTGACGTCATCTACATGTCATTCTCTGAAATCACATTACGAATTATATGTTACCTAACTGTAATCATTCACATTCACGTCATAAGTTTCAAGTTATCTTAAAATTGACAAATAATTTGTTTCTTCTCAAAAATGACCCCAACGGATTCAATGACAGACCACCTAATTCATCCTCATGACGAAATAAATGTCTACTTATCATGACAATTATCATTATAATTATAATTATCGTAATTATTATTATTATTATCATTATCATTATCATTATTATCATCATCATTATTATTATCATTATATCATTATAATTACCATTATTATTAAAATATTCATTATTACCATTGTCATTATCATTATCACCATTTTTGGTCTTTTGATTTGATAGAAACTCACCGAAACATCCTTCACTGAGCTGGATATCATCAAGTGCGATATCACCGAGGTTTCCATCTCCTCGTGTTCCTATGAAGTTCAACTATACAGAGTAAAACAAGAGAGACAACAGAAAAAGAATAAGAATAACAGACATGAATAAAGCAACGAAAATGTCACGCGCGTTACATCACAGAGATTATACATTTGAAGAACTTTTGATTCAAAGATGCTTTTGCTTCTATTTTCTATTTTAACGATATTGATATTAACAAAGTGTTACGTAATCGATATCAATATGTGTTTTATATTGCACTTTTCTAACGTTAATGGCTGACATATATTCATACTGAAATAACACTTGAATAAATAAATAGATAAATAAATAAACTTGCCTAACGTGCGTCATGTTCATAACAATCAAAATGCGCAGTTCCTGACTGTTGTTTGATCTAGCATTAACACCATGTTACTTAAATTTTGAATTATCTGATAGAATTTCGAAAAGCACAGTTGGAAGATATGTTACTGTATAATGAATGAATTATTTGTAATTGATAATAACAACTTTGGATAAAGTCCCTTCGTGTGTCATCTCCACTTTTTCCGCGCGGCTATACTTTTTTCATCAATTTTCGACCCTTTTTGAGACCAAACTGACTCAGTTCAAAGATCATTTACTCACGGTATAATATCCCCAAGTATAGAACCCTGCAACAATTTGGATCCATTTATCTCCCCTCTCCTCCCCATTGACCGCTGTGAAAGTATGGTTATGTTGAGCTCCATTCGGCTGGACTAGAGGGACAAACAGTGTGAGAGTACCCACGTCAGCTCCATAGGCATGGATGTAGAACTCTACAGAACAAAGTCCTTGTTGCTTGAAAAGCTCAGGTGACTTGAGAATAGCCGTAGCGGGCGCATCTGGTCTCGTCGTCTCGATGTATAGATAATGCCCTATTGAAAAATAATACATTATCATTATCATGATTATAGAAAATACAAACAGAAACAATCAATAAAAATGATCGCATTCGAATTCATCTCATTTTTTTAATACTGAGGTAAATTATGATTCCGTTTCTAATTCAGTTTGTATTATGTTATGAACTTTCCACAACGTAAAAAAATGTTTTATTTGCACATTAGAACCTAGAATGTTGCACAAAAAAGATTAAGTATGACAATGATATTCATGTCTAGCAATGGTAAGTGTTTAACCCTCTCTTTCACTTATTCCTTGAAATACATTGCTCCTCCTGCCCCCCCCCCCCGATTTTTTAAAGGATTATACGAAATGTAATTTCACGCACATTGCCTGAAATATGACTTGTACGTTTCAGACCGCCTTTCACGTTTTTTTTTTAAGCTAGTGGGAGTAGCTATGATGGGAGTAACGATGCACTGCATGCATGCGTCTTGGATAGGTATACAACATGAGCATTGAAATAGATTAAATCTATAAAGGTTTTTGTTTTATTTCTAATCCTGTCATTTCATTTGGAAAGAGGATGCAATTTTCCACCTTGCAAGACAAGGAGCACCATTAGGGGTGCAATATTGCTTTTTCGATCCACGTTGGATTATCTTTTACAGGTCGTGTAGGCTCAGTGGATCGTTTAGAAAAGTGTGGGGTTGTCAGGGGGGGGGGGGGGGGTTGCACCCA
>BQKZ01001194.1:0-10360 GCA_036244855.1 Temnopleurus reevesii | reverse complement strand
TGTGGGGGGGGGGGGGGGTGAATTGACATAACTGGTTTCACATTTAATGTCGGCAATATGGCGCTTCACTTCGCATACCCCTAAGAATGACCTTATGCTGTTTGATAGTGTTTAAAAATATGTTTTTTAACATTACCATGATTTACGAGACACGTGTCCCCTGACACCAACCTCCTGGGTAGATGCCTGCTACGGAATAAAATGTATATAATATTGAGGAATTTGACCCCGTTTACACGGACTTCTAGGTCGGCCTCGGGCCGGCCTAGTATTTGGTGTAAACGCTCACTGGCCCAATTGCGGTACCAAATGCCGGCCTACTTTTGGACTACCTCTTGAGGTTGTCTCGGGCCGGCCTCGGGCCGGCCTATTTTTGGTGTAAACGCTCGCTGGCCCAATTGCGGTAACAAAAGCTAGAAATTGTAACGGTGGTCTTAAGGGTGAAATAATAATTATTTAACAGAAACAGAAGAAATTGGTGATTAAAAACACCAAAGTTTGAAGAAAATCGGACAAGAAATAAAATAGTGAATTTCTAAAGATTTGAACAAATTGGCAAATCAGTGGCAATTTCCAGAGATGTTGCCAATTTGATGACATCATCAACCGTCAAAATACTTTTACGGATATTTAGGCCGGCCTAGATTTGTCGGTGTAAACGCCCAATTTCGTGGGACCCGGTACAGCAATTATGCCGCCCCGAGACCGGCCTAAAATTTAGCCGGCGGTGTAAATGGGGCTTGTTCTAACACTAGACGGAATAACATGTATGGTTTCAATGCTGTATATTTACTACAACACTATTGGACTTTAATTGAAATAATTCTTGCCTTATCCCAACATGGATTAACATTGATTGACACTGCTTTTTACCGAGATACTATGTGAAAAAAATCACATGCATTCGCGGATAGGAATCAAACCCAAGATCTCCTGATGACTAGACTTTGCTAGCGTTTAATTTCTTTTCCCATTTACTGTAATTTTCATACTAAGATTAAGATAAAGATTGACAGGAAAGCATCGTTCATAATGTCAAGGTGAAAAGCCTGTCTCTCCCATACCCATAATATTTTTTTTTTTCAAAAACGAGTTGACCGAGATACTGTTTGAAGCTACTAATGCATGAAACAAAAGAACACAAGATAGAGATTCGAAGTCAAATTAGAGATGGAAATAAATGTAAATACAGACAACACTGGGAATCGGATGTATTGATAGGGTTTGATACCTGATTCCCTGACAAAAAAAAAAGATATTTTAGATCGTGATGACTCATATGCCAAATACCTTTAATATAGTTAGTGCAGATACGTTTCTTCACGTGTTTCTACGTATGAATGGATTAATGATCTTCCTTGTTTCATTTAAGATGTGTCTATCATGTGAAATTTCTTCCTTTGTTAAAGAAATCAACATTAGATGGCGCTCTGTTGCTGGATGCAAAATTGAACATTGATTATCAATTACGACAGCAAGTCTGACGGACTGATCTGAAGTCAAATCGTTAAATCAAATTCAAACACGCACCGTGAGGGAGAGGAGAGGGGATGGGTGCCAGGCTCCCAGTAGGGGAGGTAGAGTCGTAATATTTCAGGTCAAAAGGGGCGGAGAGACCCGTTTTATTCTATCATTTTATTTGTTTTCGCACCTTTACGTTTATACCAAAGATTTGCTCAGCTTTCATAAAACACCCGCAAACTAAAAAAAAATGCACAGAACATACGTTAAGCTAACGTTAACGCGGGCGTACGTCAATGGCGGAGTCAGGACTGGCAGATTGGCCAATAGGAAGAAAGGATGGCAAAAAATTACCTTTCCATGAGCTTGGATAAGTTGACAAGCATCGCCATTTGGAGGGGCGGCGACCAATTTGCCCCCCCCCCCCTCTTTGACACCTCTATGAAATGTAGCATTCTTGTTCCATTCATGCCAAGTCTGTACGAGTGAATTCGTGCACTTCATCCCATCGGCACAGTGTCTTATATCAGAAAGGTCTCATCGACCTTTATTTACAGATCAAAGTCAACATATGACACACCCACAAAGTTGTAAAATTGGACTCGTCTCGATAGATAAGAGAATAAAAAACGGTAGTTTCGATAAAAATAAGAAGAGACCTTCCCCTGTATTGAGGTAGTAGTTACACATTTGCGTTCATAGTCAATGTACGGCGAGAGTAAACTTAAACTTATATTACGGCCCTTTTTCACTCTTAAATGATAACAATATAATCATTTTATAGCTCTTAAAACGAAGGGTACCATACCGCTTAACAATTTCACATTTTGAAAATTGAATGACCCGGAAAAGAACTAGTCGTCTAGGCTATACTCCATCTCCAGTCAAGGATCGGTTTCAAATTGACCAGAAAAGGTAAAATGTGAACTAGAACTGGTAATTTTTTTTAATCATATCCCTTGTCATTGGAATTTGAATTGAACTCATTAATTTGTTTCCGGGCCATTCTGACCCAAATATTTTTCTGAGTGTATTTGTCGTAACAAACGCTAAGGACGTTTGGCTAACGGGAAGTCATTCGGGTTTTGCTCATAATTAGGAACATCTTAGCGTCAGCCAGGCACCCCCTCGATATCACTGTTTAAAGGGGTGATAATAAGTCAACATACCTAAACGAACATTCATAAATTTTTAAAACATTGGACTTGAAAGACATAGTGAAGGGTCACCAACGCCTCACACTTGAATCTTATCTATTTCAGCTGTAAGAAAGGACACACGAGTGTACCGTAGATATGAATAGCATTTACGCAACCGTCTGACGATATTGTTACGTGTTCATTCGAGTACTAACAGACTAAGCTGGGTCAAGTTTTAAAATCGTACAAAAGCTTGCAAATATGCAACTTTGTAAAAGTCTGCATACACGTTAGTTTTAATACTTCTTGTAATTGTTAAAATTAGGAAAGAAATGAAACTTAAAGTAAACAGAGAGAATATCCAAAGAACAATAAAATACCAAAATTCAACAGCGATGGCAAATAAACAGAACAGAAGACGCTACTAAGAACCTTTGTACAGGAATTATTTTCACTTGGTTGGTTTGTCATTTTTCAATGGTCCACTGAATTTAGGCCTTCAAAAAATATGTAGATAATAATCATCAGCAGAGTATGATAATTAGCGTAATGATACGATAGGAACATCCTTCTCAATCATGAAGATACTAGATACAAAAGTGAAGAGATAAATCAAGAAAGATTGAAGGCACTGTATTAATAAATAATGGATAGGCCTACTCTACCGGATTGGTTTGACCCAGGGATAACAAAATTCTCGCAAAATTCAATTCGCCCCCAAAAATGACTAGAATAAATAGCCGGATTACAAGCCGAGTCCCAAAATAATTAGAAATGTAGGAATTCCTTTTCAAATCGAAGGAACTGGGAACTTTAATTATGTACAACGTACTGTTTTTATTACGTATTCGTAAATCATTTAGAACGATTTTGCGACGTATTTCAACGAACTTATTACTAGAGTCCTCTCGACGTTCTAGACAGATATTTATACTGGATGTTTTAAGTGAAGCTGCTGGCGTACGTTGTCATACGCCAATTACGGGGAATACGTTACGCACGATTTTTGCATTCGTTAAGGCCCCGGTCACAAAGGGCCCCGGAAGCAAGACGATACGACACGACTCTTTGTTCAGTTCACGGTTAGCTGCCTGCGAACAAAGAGTCGTGTTGAATCGTGTAGTGTCCGGGGGCCCTATGTTACCGGGGCTTAAAGGACCTTGAAATGCTATTACAACATAGATAAACCATGGAAGTATCCATGGATAAACGCCGATGCATGGCGAATAGTCGACACAGGTTACAAGTTTTACTCATTGTTCGAAATTCGTCAAGATGGTTGCCCCCAAACGTATTCATAACGTACGATTAACTTGCGTATGTAAAGACCGACTCATCCCTTTGCGTTTTTAGTCAGCGTCGGCCGATGGTGTGAGTCGGCCTTTGAGCTTTCGTTGGGCGTAAGTTGTGAACACTGGCGATAAGTTACACATTAGTCAGAATTCATTATTCATAAGTTATCAAATCATTCTAAAAATGGCGTTGCATATTCGTCCAAATCGTTATGAATGTGGTATATATACGTACAAATGTTATGGTGTACCAAAGTTTTTCATAAATCTGCATGAGTCGGGCAATGACTTATGAGTGAAAGCCGACTCACACCTTTGCCTTTTAGTATGAGTCGGCCCAGCGTTTTTGAAAATTAAAAACGCTCCCTGGACGCATAGTATACGCTGATCAGACGATGGACTGACGTTCGGCTGGCGTCCAGAAAATGTTCGTCTTTGTGCGTCCAGAAAGAGTTTTTAATTTTTAAAAAGGCTGTGATGACGAAGGCGACCGCAAGACCCATATGCAGTTATATCACATACAGTTAACATGGTTTAAATTGATATTTCAGACAGCATGTTCCTTTTTCGTCCCACATTTATTTGTTTTCAGTTGTTCCCCTTTCTGAGTCTCCAACGTAACTGTGTATACAGTATGTCTTTTTTGTATATTTCATCTATTTTCACTCACCTTTCATAATGAAAAATGTCCTTACAAGGTTGGTAAAGTTGCGAGTCATTTTGTACGAGAAAGCAACGACGAGAGAGCAATTCCTGTTTCAATATTCTAATCAATTGCATTTTGGGAGCGCAGCTAAGGTAAAAGATGTCCGAACTAATTTGACGTCAGTGAAAGTATGAGCGGGGATAATAGGAAAGAAGAAAATAAATGGTCAAAGAAGTCTGTCTTGATCGTATATCTCGTTCTAGCAGTTGTTGTTGGTGTCCTATGCACTGTCTTGACCTACTTTCTCCATCCCCAGTACAGACCGAGCGGGTCCAACGGGGTGATAGTCCCGATTGCAGTGGATGGCATGCAACACTCCTTCATCAAGTGAGGAGATGACGGAGGGTAGGGATCAGACTGAGGGAACGACTACAGCAACCAAAGAAGCAATTGAAGCAACTCATTAAACAGCAACCGAAGTCCACGCGGAGGATCTGGATGTTGTCCGGATCAACTGCTTGCCTGACCGAGACCTCCAAGGAAACCCCGAGGATGTCTGTCAGGAGATGGGATGTATCTGGAAAGCCCCTCGTGTGGCCGGTCGACCTTCCTGCATCTTTCCTCATGAGTACTGGACATACCCTTTTGTTCGAGAAGAGGTCTTTGCCTGGGGATTGAGGATCAGGATGGAAAGGAACCACAATCCATATTTCTTTGGAAGTGATAGACCTATACCTGCCCTAGTTACAGATGTTGAGTACCAATCGGAAGACCGGCTGCATTTCAAGGTCAGAAAATTGTAAAATCATTACATATCACTCCGGGATGATCCTTTCTTTGAACCTAATTTGAACCTAACACCCAATTCGTTAGCCTGCGACCCAGCATTTTCGAATATTAAAAAGTCTCCTTGGACGCACAGGGACGCATGTCATACCGTGGAATAACGTTCGTTGTATGCTCCTTGAGCGTAAGCCAAACGACATTCCACTGTCTAATAAGCGCGCATACTGGGCACTTGAGGAGTATTTTCTAGTCTCGTAATTTCGTACACAGTCATGTTTAGGCATGTCAAGCAATTTGGAAGTACATCAGCTCGTTTTGTATCAATTTCTGCATCCCGACCATCACGAATCTATACCTTTAAACAAATTAGGCTGTTTTTCGGCTGTTCGCTATGTAAACGTGGTGTAGTGGTCGTGACTCTCGCCTTTCAACTAAAGGGTTCGAATCCTACCCATGGAGTCAATTTCCTTCAGCAAAAATTCATCCACTTTGTGCTGCACTCAACCCAGGTGAGGTGAATGGGTACCTGGCAGGAATATTTATTCTTTGAAATGCCAAGTGCGTCGTGAACGGCTGCCGGGCTAAAGCCAGGGTAATAATGATGTAAAGCGCCTTGAGCACTCAGCAGAGTGGATACGTGCGGTATATAAATTACATCTATTAATTTTATTATTAATTGGGTATGATAAGTAATGCACCGTTATTTGATGTTCTGTAAGTAATGGCAAGCCGATTGTTTCATTTGTTTTCTCTTCATGAGTGAGTTCTGATGAGTTGTTTGAGATTGTCTCATATCCATTTTGACATTTTCACAAGGCGTTTGACACCCTGGACATTAACAGTCAGTGTTCACCCAAGCACGGATAAAAATTGATTATGTAAATGCCCTTTGATAGATGTGCTTAAGACCTATAAATGTGACATTCTTCTGATCGTGGTTTCAAATAAATTTCTGACATACATTTAAGAAAGGAAAGTATTTTTCATACACGCTGTAGTTGTGATTTTGGACCCATAAGAAAAAAAAAACATTATTGTACATTCATTATGGTTGACGCAACGTAAAGAGAGCGAACATGGTCTGATGACCCTCGATCCCAGCTTTTGACACAGATGCCAAATGAGATGACATAGACAATGCACATATTAACGAGACTTCTAGTAACATACAACATTTTGCCTTTTTCTGATTTTCAAAAATGCATTTAACTGAAACTCGATACTGTGTAACAATTGTGTACATCTATAACTCATTAATGTTTCAGAGGGTGCTAGATTTGCACTTATGTCATATTTGTTTGTTTTATATAATCTTCTTGATATCTCCTACAAGCAGCTATACATGTACATTTAGATTAACAATATAAAACGATACATCGTATCTCATCTTGGCATGTCTTACATTATATTCCAACATATTTTTATCACCAAGCTGCCAAGCGTGGATCTCCCTATTTGCTCAAATGTTGATTTTTATGATAATTTATGAGACGGGTACAGGGGCTATTGGCAGTAAAGTACAAACCAAAAGCATATTTTACCACCGATGATCATCATAAATATAAGATTCATCTAGGCAGGCAGCTTACACTTGAACTGATCTTGTTCTAGCGCGATAGATACCTTTTCGTATTATGGGACTTTAGGAACATAATTCTTAGGAAGATGCAGAAATTTGAGATCTCTCCCATTCGGGAAGGAGTTGAAAAGGTGCCAGCTCGGACCTGGAGTACTGCGTCTCTACTGTTCGCCTGCGTTGCAGTTGCAGCTATTGTCGGGGTAGCGTGTACCTTGACGACGTACTACCTCCATCCAGACTTCATTCCTGGTGGACAAGGATTGCCACTCGTCGGAGTTACTACCGAGGCGGGTCCGGAAGCGACATCAACCACCGAGGCGATTCCTGAACCGACGTCAGCAACGACCGAATCAACCGAACAGGCGACTAAGACTAAGACGGGGAAGCTGACAAAGCGATCGACGGATGATGGCATAATCACTATGACAACGACAGAAATCCCTGCCCAACATAGCACCCGTATCAATTGCCTCCCAGATAGTGACAGCTATGAGAACCACACAGAGGCGTGCTTGGTGAGAGGTTGCATATGGGAGAGTACCCTGATTGATGGTGAGCCCTGGTGTTACTTCCCCGAAGACTACGGCACGTATATGGTGGTTCGAGAGGAGAAGTATGACTGGGGAGTTCGAATCAGAATGGATAGGAACCCATACACACCGTCTTTCTTCAATCAGGATGTCATGACTCTCGTTGTCGACATCGAACTGCAGACCGACGACCGCATTCATTTTAAGGTACAGTGCTTGCTATCATTTCCTTTCCCCATCAAACAGGTTGATTTGCTCTTAAGAATACAAAATATCAAAACGTATGAATTTCATATTCAATGGCTTCATGTTTCTAGGGAGTCTCTTCAGCCATCCCCCCTTCCCATTTAAGCTTCACGACTTCCACGACCGTGGGAGTTTGACATTTTATTTAAGTTCTTGGAAGTCGGCTTGACAACCGTCGTTGGGCTCTGTCTTCAAAAACCTTTACCGGAACAAAAATTGTTTTGGAACGCTCTTTTGACGGTTTCGGAATATACATCTTTTTTTAGGAGCACATGATAGAGAATTCATTTTCATCATTTAATCTTTTTTTTATCAAAAAAAAAAATCATATATGCTTATTTCAAAATATACAAAGAATATACACTTTTCACTGTCGTGAAGATTTTGCTTCACGACTTCCATGACTGGGGGACTTTGACATTGTAGGGAAGTTCGCAGAAGGCATCTTGATACTGGCCAAGACAGGTGTGACGACCTTGCATGGCGAAGAGTCTTAAGACTCATCAACAAACTCGGCACACCTTTCCTGGTGATATTGCGATGGACTCAAGGCGGGTCTCAATATGGGTCGCAAGACTGTCCCGACAGAGCCTCGACGACCCTCGACTTTCACGACGAGGCAAGGTGCCATCAAGACTAATTCCTCACAATATAACCCAATAACCCTTATTCAGGCTAGTGATAATACTAGCTCCTCTGACTCCTTTCTCATTTCTATGTTATGTTAAGCGTATGGGGACTTCCACGTGATTGTTTTATGTGCTATGTAAAATGTTTCCTTATCATCATTATAACTCTATTGCGCAGAGATATGCCATAGACATCTCTTTGGCTTGCGACACACTGTCCGAAATGGAAAAAAATAAGTTTATACTGCCAAAAAAAAACGCAATAAAAAAAATCATCTTGTAATGCGGCCAGTGAAGCCGTCGAGCGTTATTACGAAGGGTGTCGAAAATTGCCATTGTCAGCGGATACTTCCTCAGCGATGCTGCATAGAAAAAAAAGAGGGAAGGATGAGCTAATTTACTTTGCATGTAAATGTAGACCTTTGCCCTAATGTAATATCAAAGTTTAAGTGCAAGATGGAATGTTCACACTCCTTGATGTTATATATGTCAACACTCAGTAAATCATTCAGCATGCCTATTATCTTAGGTGTGGTTGTTCATGGGATATTATTATGATTTATTATATACCCTCAAAGTCAGGGTCATATCAGCAGTTTGCAAAGAAAAATAGCATCTCGTTATATTTTAATGAGGCATATACGTAAATATCGCGTTGCAAAATACTATTCCCTCTCTAGCCTGGAGGGATTCGACACGTTCAACTCGTCCTCTATCAAAACATTGCCAGGCGTAGCGATCCAAAATTTTCCACATTTTTTCTCTCTATCCCCCCCCCCCCCCCCCCCCACTATCTCTCTCCCTCTCCCTATTTCTCTCGTTCTCTCTCTCACTCTCTCTATCTTTCACTCCCAGCTCAGTTTCAATATTTTATCCATTTTATCCAATATCTAGAAGTTTCCCACTGCCAAACTTGCTTTTACCTCTTGCTTCTCCATTTCGATACACCCCTGCGTTTAGTGCCCCGCATTGGTCACCCCTTAATCCCATCTGTATCATTACGACCCTCTAGGCAAATATGCATTTACCGTATCAACTAGACTCGGTGTTATATACCATTACGATCAACCAATCACAGACATCGGTGAATAGATAACAGCCCATCGTTCCATCTCCATATCAGTTACCAAAGAAAGATGTGTTGATCTTGTTTTTAACACATGCTTCGATGTAGCTTTGTATCACTGGTGATATACCGAGCTCGTTACTGTTCACTCTAGGGTATACGTTGAAAAGAAGGGAAGAGACAACAGTTTCGACTTTTTTCTTGGAGGGAATTGGACCAAAATTCAAAATGAGGGAAGAAATGGGATACTATGAGGATGTCAAGTCCGGGGGTAAACGTTGGTCGACGTCAGCTGTGATCGCCATCGGATTGGTCATCATCATCGTGGCCGTACCTCTCTGCACCTGCCTCACGTACTTCCTCCATCCTGGCTTCCCGCTCGACAGCGACGATGACTCGACAGAACCACAGCCGGTGGAGCCCGATGTACGGATAAATTGCATACCGGACAGAGACCGATCAGCCACCGAAGATCTCTGCATGGACAGAGGCTGCAGGTGGATGGAACCTTACTCAGAGGGACAACCCTGGTGTTACTTCCCCGATGACTACGGTCCATATCATGTCACTGTTCGGGATGATTTCGATTGGGGTATGAGAATTCGTCTTGAACGAAACACCGAGATGCCTTCATTTTTTGACGGTGATATCAACACGTTAGTTATTGATATTGAGCATCAAACGGCAGATCGAATTCACTTTAAGGTATACAAAGCAATATAATTGTGTATCAAAGATCAATATGGTATTTATTTGATAACTATTAATATTGCTTTTTTTTATTCATTCAGATATATGTTGGATACGACAAATGCCCAGATAAATTAACACATTCTATACAAACAAAATACAGAGATTATAATAATTTACGAATAATGAAAGATAACACAAACAAACATTAAAGAATACACAATGTCGGAACATATTTGAATTTGCTTAGAGGTAAAATAAAACATAATATAGCGCTACATTTGAAAACCAAATGA
>BQKZ01001193.1:91344-109844 GCA_036244855.1 Temnopleurus reevesii | reverse complement strand
ATGTACAGGTAACTCTGCCTAAGTCGAATCTGTGGGGACCACACAAATCTGTTCGACTTATGAGAATTTCGACTTAGAAGAGGCTAATAACACTGGTTTTGTATGATTTGTTCCAGAAAATCACATCGACTTAGGCAATTGTTCGACTTAGACAAGTTCGACTTAGGCAGAGTTGACTGTATTAGTATTTTTGCGTTTCTACAATTTCTTTCTGTATAATTATGAGTAGGGATAGAATTCAGATGTCATTGAACGGCACTACTCCAAACTAAACAATGAAATGTGAATTTAAGTAGCTAGGCACTTCAATGTACATTGTACATGCATCATCTATAACAGTCACTTTTGTCCATTTAAAAAAATGTTAAGAGCATTTTTTTTTCTTTATACACAACTCACTTAAATATGAAAACATCTTGCTCTTAAACATTCAAGTTTGAATGGAATAGTTGTAAAACATGTTGTCCATTGTATTGTAGAATTGCATTTATCTTTATATGAACAAAATATTGATTCTTTATGTCAATGATGTTTATAAATAAATTTGCAATATATTGCTAATGAATAACTTGTGTTGGACTACAATATATGAACAAGTACATCCTACTTTCACTAATGATAAAGGTGCGATCAGATTTCTGAATCTGGATAATGCAAGGATCTGGGCGATATTTCACCAAGTTGAGCAAGAATTCGAAGAATGACGTTGAGAATGACTGGTGTCAGTTTTTGTGCTTCATGATGAATAATCTTCCAAGTCTTTAGCACAAGATCTGATACCAGTCATTCTTAAAGTCATTCATGACTTGGTGAAACACCACTCTGAATATAGGTTATAAATAAAGATTCAAAGAAAATAGCTGTTGCTAGAGCATTTGCTACAATGTATGAACCATAAATGTACCTTTATAATGAATGAAATCCACAAGCATTTATCTTCACCCCAATATTCAGCTGTATGTTTGAAAAGGATTCAGGGAATATATATAGTATAGGCAGTTAAAACTAGATCTGCAATATCAACGACATGAGTCGTGAAAGCTGTTGAAATACAATAGATCATCATATCATAGAAGCGATTAAGAAAGTAATTCATTTCCTAAAATATTAAATATTCTGTATTTAATGGTTTTCTCAAGATGTCTTGCACATTGCTAGGTTTCTACTGGCTACAATTTCTCCACCTTTACAGTTATATGCATAGAAATTCTTATTGCATAATAAATGTAATACATTGAGCACAGATGTATGATATAAAAAGTGAAAACAAAATTATTGTATCGTGGCATGTAATGTAGCTTATTGCCATGTAAAGTGTTTATCACCTGTAGCATGAGTACATACAGTTCATGTACATGTACATACTGAATTCATTTAAATTTAGTAAATGACTATCAAACTGGTTGAGGAAATTTGCTGGAAATGCTTCAGTTCCATCAAGGCATTTTCGCCTTGATGTGCAATATACCTAAACATTAATAACATGAAAATGATTTTATTTGACAAATTACAATATTGCCCAAGAATTTTTTACTGGTACATGTAGGTAGAAAATCATTTCATGCACAAGGTTTCAAATCTTTACTTGAAAGACACAGTCGGCACAGAGTTCATCTTCGTAGAGTTTTGCACCGAGTTTCTATTTCGAAGAACGACATAACTGCACAGAATTATTTATAGTTCACCATGAAGTAAATAGATGAGCTTGAACCGTTTCATAATGTTGGTCTCTTTAATGAGTTCAGAGTCCTTTGATGACCAGCACCAAGACATTGCATTGTTGCTTGCTGTTTAGTGAAGATTGCATGCTTTCCTTCTAATATGTAGCTCTTGTCAGATCCCAGCTCACTTTGGAAAGAGGTTGCTTAGATGGCAAGATGGCTGAAACCTGTAGTTGAAACAAAAAAAAGGAAAAGAAAGATTTAGGTACAAATCTATTTTCCCTGATCCAAGCTACAATTCAAAGTTACAATTATTCAGATACAGATAGATAAAGTGAGGTTTTTTTTTATGTGGAAAGAGACATTGGGCAGGAATGTAAAAATTGATAAAGATTAATCTTTAATAATAATAATAATAATGGTGGCTACTTGTATAGCACACAGGTCCACCTTATCGGTGCTCATGGCGCTAAAAGCTTTACAAGATTGGTTTGAAAGAGAAAATACAATTATTTAACTTCCTATGTTTCTTTTGCATGTTTGGGCTTTTGGTTTTGACAGCATCTAGAATTAGGACAAGAACGTCACAATTCTCCAAACATGAACTAAATAGTTAGAGATATGCAAGAATCCGTCTGCAAGAATCTTCAACCCTGAAGGAGGCAGATGTACCGTATGACCACCAGTTTCCGGCCGCTTAAGCAGTTTTGCTCTTCCACAAGTCACAAGATCCAGCATTTCAAGTTTATTTTCAGATCATAATTTAGCCGAAATTCTGGGCTTTAAATTGATGTGCATAACTTAATGAATGGCACCCGTATATTCGCGCAGCAATCGGCGATCGCCAAGCGACATGGGACGGGTGTTTTCGGCCGCCTGCCTGGTGATTTGAGCCTCCATAGGGATTGTGTTGAAGCGTACGTGCGCTTATTTGGGCGCGCATTTAACCTAAGTGCGCGCCATGTGCGCGCCATAGACAAACTGCATGAGGCTTGGTGGCCGGTTATACCAGGATGGCCGGAAAGTGGTACCCATACAGTAATCTGAAGAAGAAGAAGATATTTTTTCCATGTATACAAGAAGAGATTATCTAAAATTGTGAAATGTTTGTGAAATAGTCTAAGCTGTTCATAATTATCACTGTCCAGAAGTTGATTTGGTTCATCATTCAAAATGTTCAGTGTTGGGATTGTCTGTTTTTTTATTAAGAATTAAACAAATTGAAAATTGCAAGGATTTGCCTCCTGCCATAGATTCATGCAGGTTGATTAAAGTTTGAATGAAACACAAACAAAAAACAACACACATCTTACTCATTCTAGACATTATCTTTTTAACTTCCCCATCACTATAATACTCACTTGACTTGTTTGGAAAATGTCTCTTTTCCCGATGTGTCTTATCATTGACTTCAAAGGTACATCTGGTTTCGCTCTCTGGTTGGTTCTTACTTGCGTTGAACACCGAGCTTTTGAAGTTTTCCCCGTAGTGTTTCCGCTGTGCTTTACACCAATCTTGTCTGGAGCTTAGCTCGACAGTACACCAGGACTCACGTTGGTTGTTCATCTCGTACATTTTCTGGGGATCCATTTTATTATATTTTATAGGTCTTTAGGCGATTTAAGTAAAGATTCACGTCTTGTTCACAGGCAAAGCTTTCTGAGTGTGTGATGATGATGAATTTATATTTAAAGGCGTTTTTCATTCAATTCTGAATATTTATGTCCAGTGAACGAGCTAAATGTAAGCTTGTGTCGCGTCGCTAGCGTCTATGAAACATTGCACGTGTAATCAGCTGTACCGATGTAAACAATGAATTGTTTACGGTCCACGCACGCTTAGCAACAGACAGCGCCCTCTTGTGTCGGCGATAGCAAGTCCCGCCCACAAATCCTGTTTTCTTTTGCTTTTGTTTGTTCTGTCTTGCTATGTTTTTTTGGTTTGTTTTGTTCCTGTTCACTTTAGATTGTCATTTTGACTGTGGGTATTTTTTTCTTCTCTAATTTAATTTTTAAACCTTGTCATTATGATTATTACATACTATCTTGTGCCGTCTCGGTAGGATATTTTTTGTAAATAAGCTCCATCATGTCCATCGATCGGAGCCAGACAGCACATATTATGAAATCTTAAAAACTTACAGACCCATCATTCTCAAGGCGTTCGCAGTGCATGTGCCGAAATAATATACCTGACAATTAAATTTATAATTAAAAATAAAAAAAATAGTGCACCTCGATTGTTGGCGCCCCTTCTAACGACGACTACCAAGAAAGGCAACAACAAAAAATAATAAGTAAAAAAGAGTTCTAGAAATGTCAGTGCCACTCTTACAGTAAATTTGCGCCATCTCAATGAACAGACTGAAAATTACCTTCAGCATATTTTGCGTCAATTCGGTTACTTAAATATTGCGCCCGTTTGCCTATAAATACCTGGCGAGGAGCAGAGAGTCCACAAAGCATATAACACAGGCCAAACATGCCCAAAATTGGTACATAGCTCTTTAGATGTCTATATACATATTCATAATCGAACAAACCATGGGTGTAATGTTACGCCCCTTAACAATATAAGTCAACAGGTGGATACATGTTGATATACTTTTGCATGAATAATCCCTGACTTCATAGTGTTTTGATATTGAAACCCCTTTTTAAAAACAACGAATATGAGACTTTAGGTTGGCATCCCTGCTGTATGGTGTCGCCTATATATCGACTTAATTGTCGTTGTCATCCTTAAACTCATCTTCATCTCCATCATCATCATCATCATCACCATCACCATCACCATCATCGTCATCATCATCATCATCATCACCATCATCATCATCAACATCTTCATCATCACCATCATCATCATCATCATCATCACCGTCACCATCATCATCATAATCATCACCGTCACCATCATCATCATCATCATCATCATCATACCGTCACCATCTACATCATCATCATCATCATCATCATCATCATCACCGTCACCATCGACATCATCATCATCATCATCATCATCATAATCAACTCCATGTCACTTGTCCAGTTTTCCATATCTACAAAAGGTGCTTATGACATTGTGTTCGTCGATTCTATGGGTCACATTTAATTAAGATTTATCGAGCCTTATTGACTTTGTAAAATATGTTTTATTGCCAAGATGAAAAAGAATCCAATTTATATTTTTCGTAAACTATTCTACTGTGAAAGACTTAAGTCAGAAATATTCAATCAGATACACTTGTAAACTACATCATGAAAAGTGATTAATTATTTTCAATATTTAGAATGTTTAATGTCTAAGAATTCTCTTTAGTTTGCTAAAAAATGGATGAACAACGTTAAAACCCGATATCTACCGTAATTGCTATCTTGAGAGGAATCAATTCTTGTGACTTTTCTTTAACAAGAATTTCACTACATATTTTTATCTCAACAAGAGCACAATTAGACACACAATTTTTATATAATGCAATATTCACCTTCCCAGTATAATGCCCATGTTAAGTATAATGGGGTTGATTATACCAACCTGTCGAAGATTGCTTATTGAAAAAATGGGAATCGATTGAATTTTTCATTTGTCAAAATTGTGACAGTTATATATCATAATATTCAAAATTCTAGCTTTTCCCTCTTCACTGTAGGGCCGGGCCTATGAGGCGTATATACATGGATCTAATTTATGATATTATTTTCTCGATCGGTATAAAAACAATATACTTTAATTGTTCCTGTTAGTACTTTGTCTTATTTCCAACAAAAAAAAACTCCGAAGGTTAATATTTTTCCCTTTCTGTTGAAAAGCTTGTATGGTCGACGCTAGCGGAATATTTTGGCGGTTGCTCCTTTTCGGGTGGTGTTTGGGGTTTCTTTTGAGACTGGGAATTGTATATCATTCCAAGAACTCCTGCGATCAGAGCGCAACCAACAAGGCAACTGATGACGATGACAGCAATCAACCAGCTTTTCATCACATACTCGACTGTAGGAGAGATAAAAGATGAATATGCCATAAATTTCAGCAAAAAGTTCCGCCAAGTAGCCTATATCGGTAACAAAAAAAAAAAGGAAATGAACACAAAGTAACAAATATATAATTCATTCATCCTTTCATTCGAATCCTACCCATGGCGTCAATTTCCTTCAGCAAGATATTCATCCACAGTGTGCTGCACTCAACCCAGGTGAGGTGAATGGGTACCTGGCAGGAATATTTATTCTTTGAAATGCCAAGTGCGCCGTGAATGGCTGCCGGGCTAAAGCCATGGTAATAATAATGTAAAGCACCTTGAGCACTCAGCAGAGTGGATACGTGCGCTATATAAATTGCACTTATTATTATTATTATTATTATTCAAAATCTAGCCTACCCTTTGTTTTATGACATTCAATTCCCAATTAGGCGTGCTATACCCCCCCCCCCCATTTCCCTAAAAAGATAACATACTTTGTTGATTTCTTGGATTAGACTTAACCAATTCATTATCGGCTAATACATGTTCAAAGAAAGGAAGATTTTTTTCCTCATTTTATGTATCCGAAATTGCCCCCCCCCCCATAGGAAATGCTGTCGATGGATTTGCAGCAAATTCATTTACTGACTTTTTGCCCGATTGATACACACAATATTTGGTAAAATGTTTATGGAACACAATTATAACACACCGTATTATCGGTAGCTCCGGTTAAACGGCATGACATACTGTTCCCCCGTGGGATGCCGATTCAACGGAGACCACTGTATCTGTCTTATATACTTGCATCTCGACCCGATTCATAGTAGCACCAACGACATCTACACAATAATTCGTAGAATGATTATGTAACACCATCTCCGTATTATCGGCAGCTCCACTTAAAGGGCATGAAATAGGAGGGATACCGATTTAAGCGGAGGCCACTGTATCCATCTTACGGCCGACTCACACCTTTGCGTTTTTGGCCTGCGTCGGCCCAGCGCTTCCCGAGGCCCGAGCGCACAGTGTAAGCTGATTAGACGGTAGACTGACGTTCGACGTACGACGAACGTCAGTCCACCGTATGACCTGCGTCTTTTTGCGTCCGGGGAGCGTTTTTTATTTTTCAAAAACGCTGTTTCGACGCAGGCTAAAACGCAAAGGTGTGATTCGGCCATTACCTGCATCTTGAGCCGATTCATAGTAGCACTCTATCCCTACGACATCCCCCTGCTCACAGACAGACTCGCCCGGTGCATCACTGTGAAGACAACCTAGCAGGTCTAGTTCTCCACCAGTGCAATCCACGTCTGACAGTGTCACTGGTACATCACCGGTGCCAAAGTCACGGGTTCGATTCGCGGCATGAGCGTACCCGAGCTGACGACAGGCTACTGTCGACTCGTTGAATCCCCAACCTTCTGAGCAAATCGTACCCCACTGTTCATCCTGGTAGATCTCTAGACGACCAATTGATTCGTTCTTACCATCCAGTAAACGCAGCTCTCCCTGTTCCGCTAAAATATAAAACAAATAATATCACAGTCATATTAAATTTAGTATAAAACCGTGTCACGATTTAGCAGTATTGTATGTATTGTATTTCCTTAGTTGTTGTTGTATTTGTCGGCGCATCCAACACAAGCTCTGCTTCTGGATCTTCGCCCTTTTCCTTCAATTTGTTTACGTATCTTAATGATTCATGTTCTAATTACCCTATAATTTGATTTCAATTGTAAACTGCTTCACTGTACAGCACTGATTTATTTTTTATGTTGATGGAAAAGAATATTTTTTATTTTGAATTGCAGTGAATTGAATCGACATAAGGTGGTCCCCATTAGAACAACAAACATGACAAAATGGCATTGGACTGGCTTTTTATTACATTTATAGAAAATGAAAACAAATCTGTCTCATTTTGCTCAAAGTTATCACCAAAAGAAAGATTCGTTATGCACACCAAGAAAAGGGTATCAATTTTGCACCTTTACGGGTGCAAAGTAATGCAACATTGGGACTAGCATTTGTGGTACAACCATTGCACCTTTTTCATAAAGGTGTAACATTTTGACAAAATACATGTATTAAAGTTTTTAAAAAATACCAGTTTAGTTCGAACTTGCGCCCTGATGGATCATTTTCATCCAAGTCAGAGGATTTACCGACGAATGGGGTGTTGTTCAAAATCAACTGCAAATCAACTACAACTTTGCACATTGTATCGCGCATTTTCATTCGCGTGCGGAATGCGCATTTAACAAGACGCGCATGAAACAATGATTCTGATTGGCGCATCCCGATCAACTGCAACTTGCGATCAATTGCAACTTTTGAGCAACACCCCCTATGTTGTGTATCCGCTCTTCTTGAGATATGGACATTATGACAGTAGAACAGTTGCTGGCCACTAACGGATACGGTGACATATTTGCAAGGGAAACTAATTGTGTTTCCCAAAGAATAGTTCTAGTGGCTGTGGTTCTTATATAGTTTAATTTCATATAGTTTTCGGTAAGAGCCAGAAAGTATCGTTGAATTGTCACCCAGCCCTCTTTTGTGCCTCTCAAAAAATAATGGGATTGCCGAACTCTCCAATCCTCACATACTCCCAAAAAAAACATAACTACCTGAGTAATTGGAGCACATTACTCCTGCGTCATCCCAATGTGTGCAGCCGTCAGTATTTCCCCATCCACTGCTGACTCAATCAGCCAGTGTGTCCTCGATCCCAGTGCAGTTGAGGCTGTTCAACCAGATCGTTCTATTCGACCTTCCAGGAGAGTAGAACGATCCGCCTGGTGCCCGTGACGCACGTTTGAAGCCGAGTTGTCTGCAAACCACTGTTCCATCGAGGACGTCCCAGTAGTGGTCACATATCGTCCCCCATTCATTTTCATGGAATATTTCGACCCTGCCAACATCAGTTATGTTGGGATTACTGTCGACAACAATACGAACGTCTCCTTCATCATACTCCTCAGAAACTGGTATCAAAAGAAAAATGTGGATTGATTACTTGATAATGGATGTAGCCGAGTTTATAGTGGTTGCCTTTTTGCCGTGATAATGCCACAATCATCATGACAACGCTATTGTCTAATTGTCTAATTGTGCAGAATACCATTAACGACAAAGCTAATTCACAAGTGATACTCGACAGTAATTACGCCATAACTAGGCGGACAGCGATTGGCTGAAAGTAGTGGTTACTACGCGACGTCGCCAGACAGCCGGTATAGATTTGGACACAACGGAGGGTTCTCACGAAATTTTGCTTCTGATACGAAAAAACCCCACAGCTGTTCACAAACGACTTGCGAAAGCCCTGGAGTTTGTGACGCGAACACGATTCGTTGAATGTATTTTGGTGGCTCATAAATTATTTTCTTGCGATTTACGAGTGATGTGCCTCAGTTGGAGAGGTTTTGACTCCACCATCTATTTTTTTACCCCCAAACATAAAAAAAATATTTTTAATTATGGGTTCTTCATGATTCTTTTCAAAAGTTTATGCAGAATTGATTTAGGCATGCTATACGCAAGTGAAAAACCACAATTTTGTCAACTTTTCTGAAATAAAAAGAAGAAAATGTGAACAGGACGTCGCAGATTCCGTCAAAGTTGCCGATCGCACGGATCCCTATCAGCGGCAGAAATAATGATGTTATTGAAACTTTGAAAATCCATACCGTATCGACATTCAAGTCGATTATCCAATATACACTTACCAGACTGCACTGTAACCAAGCAAAGGCTGACCACAAGGCAGCCAACCAATGGTGAAAATATCGAGTCCATCTTGTTTGATTCGCTTATTGAGTGAATTATTGCTATAATATATAGCCATTCTTGTTTTTGTATTATGATCAACGACGCATCATGGGTATATTTATCTCATTAATGATTAATAATTATGATCTTGCGGGAAAAAGGGCAGAGTTATCATTGATGCGTCGCCAATGATAAGTTTGTGTCAACACAGATTATTAATTTCGTCATTCTAGTCGTACGTAAATGAATTATCGTATTGATAAACTTTGAGCCCTCTCGTATATGTACGTCATTCTGCCAAGGTATGCCGTTAGTCAAAATCTTTGGAATGAAATACCCCCTCTCTATTTTTTAATCAAGTATTGATACATGAACTACAGCGTGTCGCAAAATCTTGTCATGTTGCTATAGCTCATTTGTACTTGTTTTCCCGATGGAATGAAATTATGTGTAGTTCTATGTACCGTTCGTTTTGCCATTTTCATCTCTTCCCCTTCTCATAGTCATGATAGAGGGGTCGGAAATGTTATGAACTTGAAGAGCAAAATGATGTTAAGAACTTGAATATGAAATTGGACGAAATATTAGTTTAGAAAAATTTTCGCCGCGTCCTCCCCCCCCCCCATTAAAAAACTACCGCCCTCCACACAGGACGTACATGCATCACTGCCTGTGAGCGACGGTGATGCCGTACAAACTCGAAAAAATATCAGTTTATTATAGTTATCTGGTTTTAGGAGGGTGTTGTTCAAAACTTGCAATTCGGAATGCGCGAATCAAAATCATTGTTTCATGCGCGTCTTGTTAAATGCACATACCGTGCGCGAATGAAAACGCGCGTTACAATTGCAAAGTTGCAGTATTTAGGATGTGGGAAGGTGTTTTAAATGGACGACATCGTCAGGATAACAAAAAGACTGAGCACGGAGGTCGTGATAATTGCAACGACCTCTGCCAAAATCGATATTGTTACTTTAAAATTTTCCAAGAAATATCAAAGTTTAATCTTTTCACCTTTTAATA
The DNA here is from genome assembly GCA_036244855.1 of Temnopleurus reevesii. Lineage (NCBI taxonomy): Eukaryota > Metazoa > Echinodermata > Echinoidea > Temnopleuroida > Temnopleuridae > Temnopleurus > Temnopleurus reevesii. The sequence continues at coordinate 99,425 of BQKZ01001193.1, read as the reverse complement.
TATACTTAAGAATATAAAGGTGCAATCAAATGAGAATTCAGGAGCTGCTCCTTTTGGGCTTAAAAATCTAACCACAAGAGATATGATTTTTGTTCACTCTGTGGAGAGGTCAGAGGCTAAGAGATTCCTTGGTTCTAGCTCATCTTATCGTTCCACGCTCCCGTGTACAATTTAAAGGTGACGACTTTAAAAGGTCACCATCATCATCATCATCATCATCATCATCATCATCATCATTACTATCATCACATTCATCATCATCATCATCACCATCATCATTATCATCATCATCATTATCATAATTGTTATCCTAATAATCAAATTATCGGCATATAATCATCATCATCATCATAATCGTCATCTAAGTCATCATCGTCATTATCATCATCACTACCATCATCATCATCGTCGTCGTTGTTGTCGTCGTCTTCGTCTCATCATCATCAATCGTCTCAGTTATCATCAACATTAACAAAAAGCACCTCACAAATATCATCATCATCCATTTCATTATCACATCAACATCGTTATCATCTTCATCATCATAATCATTATCATCATCACAATTATTATTACCTTCATCTTCGTGACTATCGTGATCACATAAATTTCAGTTACACTTCTATTTTATTGATGTGGATCTTTTTATTGATATACAAAACTTTTACATGGGGCAGAATATGCAATTGTGTGCAAGCGGAATTTTCAATACTGGACAATAGCAATTGAATTGGATTGAATTGAATCTGATCATTTGCACATCTTTTTTTTTTAATAGAACCAGTTGCATTGAAACAAAATCCATGTCATATGAAGTTTATGTCAACAGACCGAACCGAGGAAAAATTGTTAATCTATTTTAAAGTGCTACGTAAGAGTATTCTCTTTTGTATTAGGCACCATTTGGAACATGGATACTATATAATTACATATACAAAAATTTCTAAATTCATCGATGATTCTGAAGACTGAAATATGAATATAAAAAAGTATCGTCTTCTACTGTCTCGACATATATAATATGCTGGAGTATACTTAAAGTTTAAACAATTTTTTACAGAAATAAGCCTCACAAACAGTCAGGATTTCTTACAGCAACATAAATATGCATTATTCTGTTCGCGGGCCTGTTCGCAACGGGACCAACATGACGAAAGAACACTAATAAAAGTCCACTGTTGCCTTGGAGCAACGAAATACCAGGGACCCATCGCATAAAACTTTTTGCCATAGAAAACTATGGCAAACTTTATGACAGAGTTTTCCCTGTATAAAAGTCTGCGCAAAATTTCTCATTGCCAAATTTTCCCATGCCAAATTTGAAAAAAAAAGTTTCATGCAACGAGGCCCTGGTAAAGTTTTAACGCTTTTCGTGTAATTATCACTGATTATAGGGGCAAGAGGGGTGATATTGATCACAATTCTTTTGCTCCAAGCCTCCAGTTACCCATGACTTATATTTTCCGGGATTAATTCTCTTCTAATTATCATGTAAGCTGGTAAAAAAAATTCAAGAGAGCTTTATCAGTGAACAAATTTGACTTTAGTCCCAAATTTTCTAGAACTATCCTCTGTGTGGTGAGCTTTGTGAGATGCGTTAGGCTTTGTTGAAGTAGACTTGGAAAGAGACACCTCCCTTGGATACAGTGGTAACCATCTGTTCTCCTTGGATCTCACGGTGCATCTTGAAATCATTCTCTGCCTGGAACAGGAGTTTATCACCCTCCCAAGAGGCAGTCACCTGAGTAAAAGAAAGATTGAGAGACATCATCAGGCATCGTAATTATAATAATAATATCTATGATTTATATGGCGCCAAATCCACTTTTCACGAAAATTCTCAAGGCGCAACTGGAAAATGTGAAGAGTAAGATAGAAGTTCAGGAAAATAACACAGGGACGAAATTAGTTATATGCCATGTTGAAAGGTAGGTTTTTAAATTCTGTTTGAATATTTCAGCGGAGCTACTGTCTTTGAACAAGGGTGGAACATTTTTAAAAGTAGGGGCTGCCAACATTTTAGACTCTCCCTTTAGGATTGCAAATATTGACTGAAAAACTGGGGGATGCAATTTGTTTTGGACCCTTAGTGATGTATAGGTACAATGGCAGAACCCTTAGGGTCAAAATAATAATCCTTAGCATGCTCTTAGTAGAGATCTGCACCATAAGGGTGCACATGTGTGTCATAAGGGTGCACATCTGCGTCATAAGGGTGCATATCTCCACCCTTTAGTCCATATTTCCACCTGAAAGGTACATACATTTACCTGAATCCTAAATGGTGTTGATAATACAAGTGGCTACATCCGCAACGGGCCAAAATTACATGATGTGCCCATGATGTGCCCATGATGAGATGACAAGAGGAACGGTGTCATCAGCTCGAATTTGACATTCCCAATAGCCAATTTGATATCGGTCTTACCCATAGATGTATATAAAAAAGTTGCAATCGCGCCGAACGCGGGAAAAAAAAACCTTCGGCGGCATGGCTTGGTGAAACATCGAGGAGGGCGGAGAAGGGGGGGGGGGGCATGTAGAGAGAGGGTTAAACCATGAAAAGGTGTACTTACCGACATCTGTGGTAGAAAGGAAACCAGACTGGTCTCGAATGTTGCCCCGATATCAAAGCTATACTCTCTGAAGCTTTCCCCTGCCATGCTCTTGATCGTGAACTTGTCGCCGTCCTGAATGATTTCGACTTCGAGCTTGGTGATTGGCAGATTGGGACGTCGGTCAGCTGGTATACCCATCGTGTCCAGGAGTTCGTTGCTTATGTCGCCGTGTTTGACCATCGTCCATTTACCGGTGAAGTTGGGGGCCATCTTGATGGGATTTGTGGGTTATTTTTCTGAGCAAAAAGAAAAAAAAATCGAAAATAAATAGAGTTAGATCGTATACGCGCACCATGGGGGAAGGGGAGGAGGGTTTGGGGGCGCTAGCCCCACGGATTAGAGCTAGGGGCGCCAAAATTTGATGACAAAAAGTTATCAAAATTGCTTAAAAGGGGGCGCCAAAATGTTGAATGGAGGGCGCCAAATTTTAGGTGATGACCTTTTTTGTACTCAGCCTTCCCCCCCCCCCTCCCCGGGTATCAAAATCGTAAATGCGTGCATGGATCGCGTTAGAGATACGTGACTGAGTTTATTTTTTTTTCGAATCGTGACAAGTTTATGAAAACTGGTTTAATTTTTGGCTGAAATTTTATTTCTCCGAGTCTAAAGACACAATATCCCAGTGAATTTTAATTGTTTTAGTTACAGCTGTAAATTTCAAAATTTTAACGAATTTCCAAAAGTTCCAACCTAAGACAAGAACACAATATCAACTATGTAGGCCTACTCGAGAAGCTTGGTTTATTAAATGTATTCAGAGCGCCAACAGAAATAGTTTTGTGACTTTTTGAAATGAACTTTTTCTTCGAAGCGTATATGCGTCTTGTTGATTATTTTGATATTCATTATCCAAAATAGCGAGAATTTGTTTTTTAAGTACCGCCATTTGTTTTGTTTTTTTTTTACTAGGCACCCATCAGTTAAAAAAGAGGGGATCTTTACTTTTTTTGGTTGCGTTTATTTAATTCGCCTCAAGCCCATGCTCTCCCTGTCCGGGGACACTAGTCACACATTTGCGAAACCGACGTAAGCAAATGCAATTCATGTTAAAATGATACCGTTTATATGCGTAGAAACATACAAGAAAAGACGCTTGGCCGACGCTTAATTCATTCTGCGTACGATCGACATGAACAAATGTTAGCGTTAGCCAAACGTCTCCATTGGTATTTATGCCTAAAAGAGCCATAAAATCAATTAAATCTGTTAAATATAACGCTTGGCGTAACGCAATAATGTGACTGAGACTTAACACTGAACATTATGCCCCTGGGATGTCGGAGCTTAAAAACATCGAATTTCCCGTCGCGAGGTTTCCATTCCCAGGGTATTATTTCCTTCCCACAGAATCACCTCATAAGGATTATTTTAGAAATTCAGAATGTTCTTCACGCTATATTGTCTGGATGCCGATCATTTCATTCAAAATTGATTTTAAAAATCTGAAGACAAATCTTATTCAATCCTTTTATGAAATTAATTTTCCAAAATGTGAAGGCAGTCCGTGAAAATAACAATATCTAAAATCGATAAATGAACAACTTATGAGATTGAATACGACATTTTACAAAATTAAAGGGGAATTCACCTCAGACATTAATGTAATATCAGGGGATGGAATGAAATAGAACGATCAAGTTTTTTATATATCGTCAGCGTTTTTACGAACCGGCTTACTACGGTGGCACTACTTGAACACGTAGAAAACCCGACATAGCGTCAAATACGATGACATATACCACTTGAATTCATGTCATTTCAATAACTTTTGATTTAATTGTTCAATTGGATTTCTACGACTGGTTCGTGTCACCCTCGCTAGTAGGCCAGTTCGTGAAAATGGTGACGGTATAGGCCTACACCCCTCATAGGCTCTTTAAAATGGTATCATACAGGCACAAAATGGCTGCTAACATGGAGCACTTTCCTTTCACTTTGTACGTAGAATTTCACATTTTCTTCTCTTTGTAGAAAAGCAGACAACGTTTTACTATTTTTATTCAAGTAAAATATTGACATATTAATTCTGTAATCATTCCAAAAGGAATGGTAGTGATTCCTTGATTGAAAGATGACATTGATCCATTCTTTGATGTTAATAAGGAGTTCTCCAGGTATGACCTCAACATGATCAAAGGTTATATGCCAGAGATGCCCATGTGAAGAAAATGCAAACTTTGAAAATGCATAACTTTTGAACGGATTATCCGATTTTGATCACATTTTCAAGATGTGTTTGTCTTAGTTTTAGACATTTACTGACGGGTTAAAGGTTTTTCGTGTTTTGATTGTTCTTTGAGGAATATTTGAAGCCAACAATGTGTATTTTTATTTCGTGCCAAATTTTTCCTCAAAAAATGTTTACGAGGTACCCTAATAATTGCGACATGCAATTGTCTCTGCTCACTGGAGCAGGACATGGTGTGCAAGGCATAAATCTGGCCAAATTTGAATACTCAGGGTTACTTAGTTTTTAAATGATGAATAATCTTGAAATTTTAAAATTTGCAAACTATGCCACCTCTATACCGTATGACCAACACTGGTTCATGGTTGAAATAATATTGTCCAATACGGTATCATAGAGAATCCAGAATAAAAAAAATAAAAAAAAAATAAAAAAAACGAGTGCCAAAATGATAGCCCTGGTTTTCGACTCATACAAGAACAACTTATTGGAGAAACACTGAATTCCCCATTTTCCATATGAATGGATGCAATATGTACAATAATGTGGTAATACATTATGTTTACTAGTATCTTATTTTTGAAGAAAAAAATCGTTTGAGCACTTTCATAATCTTTTGGGCTGTGTATGGGCACAAAGAGCTATTCGAAACCCCTAAATCCAGATAAATCTCCAGTCCACCTGCCGCTGATGATGATGATGAATTTAGATTTAAAGGCGTTCTTCATTCAATTTTAAATATTTACGTATGTTTATATTTCAATATTTCGAATTCTTCTTTTGATAGAGAATTTTGGCTTTCTCGTCGAGATTTGACAGAAAAAAAGGCGGAAGTGTTAATTTTGGAGCGGTAAAAGGAACATTTTCAGAGCCATCGCATTAAAACTTAAAAAAAAATAGTTAATATCCTAATGACATTATTTAGACTATTCTATCTTGTTATACACTTATTGTTTTATTCTTATTATTTGTAATTGTTCTAATTCCCTTGGAAAATTTGCGACAAGTAGAAAGAGGATTAAAAACCCAGAAAGATCAAAATTCTGGGAATTTTTTTTTCTACTTTTGCAACCCCCTATTTTGGATCATTTGTTACTTTTTGTTTTATATCTTTATTTATTTTATTTTATCTCAGCATCTGCATTTGCTGAGGTCCTGAGGTTGAAATTTGTACGTGCACAGGTCAAACAAGCGCTTTACCGGGACCGCAGAACTTTTGGGGCTGCAGCTCACCCCCCCCCCCCCCCTCTCTCTCTCTCTCTCTCTCTCTCTCTCTCTCTCTCTCTCTCTCTCTTTTAGAAAATGCATGCATACATATAGAAGTGTCTAAAGAGAAGCACTTCCACTTTGAAAACGTTCCGCGGTGTTTGCTAAAAAACAAAAACAAAAAACGCTCAGCATAGTGAACACAGCCCTTTATTTTTTTTTAAGAATCGATTTCATTTCTGCTATACCTTGATGAATTTGGAACTTTAATGACATTTACGACCAAAGTGAAATATGTTCCTCATTATATTTTGTGATTCCGGTAATGATGACATAAGAATTATAGAAATACTGATAATGATGACGATTATAGTGATAATAATAATGATAATCACCACAATCATGGTAACTATATAAAAACGATAATTTTGATGATGATGATGACGATGATAGTTGATGTTGCTACTGATGCTGTTATATTATAGGGGCAGAAGTCATCTTAGTAGTAGCAGTAGTATAACTTTTTCGCATCTAAAAAAAAACGCATTTAGACCTATTAAATTATACTATGGGCGCAAACAAAATATGTTAGAAGTAATAAGAATGATAATATTTACAAACTGTGGGGTAAGACATACCTTATCCAAGAATTTGACGAGTTTCCAAGAATCCTGCCTTCCGCGTTTCTCAGCAAGCTGCTTTCTGGTTTGCTGTCAAGTTCAAAGTGAGCCAAGATTTATCTTCCGATCGCACCAACTTTCAAAGCCATGATTTCCTCATGATCCAGTCAAGGACGCCGCCAGTATTCTGAGGATAGATGAGGTATGGAGGCCTTGAAGTACACCAAACATTAGGTTATGTGCAAAGTAGATCAGGTTCCAAAATTTGTAGGACGTAACGTTTGTGACCGGTGACCCTGGACGGGAAGTAAACTTTATGGCACAGGACGTTAATTTCATGGCCCGGCCGGACACGCAAAATTTGCGTCGTGGTTCGCATCCTGGTTGTGGAGTTGCAAACAAAATCCGTGTTCTGGGGTCGCGAAATTTTCGTCACGAAATTTTCTTCGTGGGTCACACACTTTGCGTCTGTGCATGGTCACGAAATTCGCGTTCTCAATCACAAACTTTGCACTCCAGTGCGGTGTTTCACTAAGTTACGAAAGACTTAAAGATAACACTTTGAAAACAACTGGTAACACATCTTGTGCTAAATTATTAATAGCACGATTATCAATCATTTAACACAAGATCTGATATCAGTCATTCATAAAGTCTTCTTTGAACTTGTTGAAGCAATACCCAGGGCCCAATTGACGGAAATGGTCATAGTTATCCATTTCTTGCTAAGACGTCTTAACTTCTTGTGTCAACCTCTTAACAGAGACGTATCCACGTTTGTGTCTGTGTTAAGAGGGTGGCATAAGAAGTTAAGACGTCTTAGCAAGAAGAGGATAGCTAAGACCATTACGTGCAATTGACCCCTGGTCACGAACTTCATATTTCCAAATCGTGAAATTCATGGCCTATTCGCAAATTCACGGGAAAATTTAGCTATCTTTGAGCGAACTTCAGTGCTTCCATAAAGGAGTGGATGGAATTGGCCTTTTCCCCTTCTTTCTCATTTTTCATTTCCGTTTTAAGAATTGATTTACTATACCCTGGAAACATCACACCCTACCTCGAAGAATTAAGTTGAACCCCAGAAGACTTTTTTTCCCTCTTTGGTGAACGTGGCAGGGACTTAGAGGGGAAATTGGGGTAAATTGCGAAAGGAGCCAAGTGTGATCTCTTCTGGGTCTTGAACAAACTTTTGGAGCTGTGGTTTTGAAAGATACGTCACAAGTTATGAAACATGATTAAGAAAATTAATGAATATGACAAATCAAAATCGTTAGAAGAGAGCGGAGAGTGATGGACCGATTTGTGTTCCAACTCTCGTCTGGAGCGTTAAACAATTTTTCGCAAGGTAAAAAAGAGCGGTGTAGTCTACCTATTAACATAATTTCTTAGCACTCGCTCTTTGAGTTTTCAGGGAAGAAAATAGAGTCGGGGGGGGGGGGGGGGGGG
>BQKZ01001193.1:69931-83321 GCA_036244855.1 Temnopleurus reevesii | reverse complement strand
CCCGGGGGGGCTGGCGCCCCCATAGCCCCCCCCCCCCTAGTTGCGCGCCTGTATAATACCAATTATGTTCGAACAAAAAAAACTTATTATTTTCAGTTACTGACGAAAAAATTGATATCTAACATGTATTACGGAAACATTAGTTCAGCCAATAAAATCGATCTCCTATATAATCAAATAAATTGTACATAACATAATACTTTTGTTCTTTGTTATTCAAGATGTTTTTAGTTTTGGGCCGCCTGTCATTATAGGCAGATATAGGGTCATAATGTTGAGTCAGGGAAGCATGTGATTTCGGGGATACAAGATGTGCCTGTTTTACACTACTTCGCTATGTCTATAACAATGCATTTCCCATCTCTTAATATGCTTGTTCTTCTTCTATGGAATCAATCTTGGCAATCACATACCTCACATTCAATTCAATTCAAAATAACATTTATTTTTTCCTTCAAACTGACACATTTCTGTATACATCAATACAATATTCAAAATAGAAAATCAAATGTCAATAATATACAGAAATAGCATAAACAAAATACATACAAATTAAATGAAAGGGCGCAGATCCAGAAGGCGAAGCCTGTGTTGGGAGCGCCAATACATTAAACAATACAAATACATAATATGTACAAAAGTTAGAAAGGGATAGGTGGAAAAGGAGGAAGGAAATAGAAGAGAGAATAGAGATAGGCTGCAACATTACAATGATATAAAGTGTGGGAAATTTGTAAACAATAAACAAAGGGGTTTGAGGGTTTGAAAATTAAAGTTGTCATTGTCATTTAATTTGTAATCAATCGGGCTTATTAAATTTATAAAAAAAATCGATTTCAATTTCACAAAGAAATCTTATCCATACTTTTTCTTCAACAATTTCGTCATATAAAGATCGTTGGAATAGCAAAAGCTTTCCACCCCATATGCTTACATTCGACAAAAAGTTTCCGTGGAATTGGCAGAAGCACTCGCTGGCATAGCATAGACCAGATAATTATATTCAAATATGGGATGTGTCAAATTTTGTGTACCGTTTGCTTGTCATGCAGTGGTGTGGGCACCAAAATATAATGGCTTCTTCTGTACCCCGGTTTGTCAGCACCTGGGTACATGCATGCCGATGGAGAAATATGTCAGGGTGGAAAGGAGACTTTTCCAAGAGGCAGGCAAAAAACAGACAAATTATTATCTTTATTTTCAGAATGGGTAGGGTTGGCGATGGGCGATGGCATTACAAGCAATACATATTCTACCCTTTGCAAAAGGGGAGAGGGTGACAGGGTAGTGGNATTTTTTTTCATTTTGTACTGTGTATGGTTGAAAATAAACACAATGCTGTATTTTTTCCCTAGAGATAACCTTTTGTCTAACAATGTATGTTTAGATAACGAAGACGAAACAAAAGAAATATTATCAAAAAGTTAATGTAAACAATCGCTACCCCTCAAACAATCTAACATGATTCTTTATCTTCTTCTTCTTTCTCAGAAACATCTACGATGGCGCCACCTAACTTCTCCGGCACCTGGGTGATCGATCACCACGATGACTTCACCCCTCTTCTCGATCTCATGAAAGTCCCAGCCGAGAACCGACCACCGACCAAGATCACCAAACTCCAAGTCGTCGTCGAGCAGGATGGCGACAGCTTCAAGATCATCAGCAAGACAACGATGCCGCAGGACCGGGTGAACGAGTTCAAGGTCGGCGAGAAGTCCAAGTTCGTCATGTTCGGTAACATGCCCGAGGTGGAGGCTACGGCGGTATGGGATGGTGATCGACTCGTGATCACCGATGAGCGTGGAGCCAAGCTCGTCCGCGAGATCATCGGGGAACAGACCGTGTGTACTTTCTCCGTGGGTGACGTTGCCGTCAAGCTCTACTACAACAAGGCGTAGACAATCTGCGTCCTGGGATCACCACAATGGGCTGCAATGGATCAAGAAAAACTTTTCGTCCTCCATATCATAAAGCCGTTTGTGATGTAAAAACTTTCTGTTTTGTGTAATTTCATTTGAAATTTTCAGACACCTGCGTGTTTGTACAAGAGAACAGTGTTGAAGGTCATTTCTGTTCTGAAATTTAAATCACAGTCATGAAATTATGTTCTTACAATGTGTATCATCCACTTCATACCATATCGTAATTCACCTGTCGCTTAATATGTAGGCTATTCGGTGTCATCCTGACATACATACCATTTCTTTTTCTTTTATAAAAATTTTGATAATTAATTTTCATTTGGAGAATGGAGAGTAGAGTATAGTGATGTGGATGATATAATGTTTCATGTCTTTTCTCTTGCAACATAGTCAGGCGCGTACCCAGGAGGGAAGGGCACTCTCGTAAAACTTTGGTACAGAAGAAAGCATAATTATGACGAAAAGGGGCGCAAAATAGTAGTTTTAACTACATTTTCAAGTGTAATCCTGCATATGCCACTTGGGAGTATACTGTATGTATTGAAACACAAATAACAGATTAAAGAAAACAAATTTATTATATAACAGGCGCGCACCCAGGATTTTCATACCCGGGGGGGCTGAGCCCAAATTTGGCGCCCCCGCCCCTCCCCGCTAAGCTGACAACCAAAATAAAAAAATTCCTTACCTCAACTTTGGCGCCCCCCGGGGGGCTGAGCACATATTTTGCCGCCCCTGCCCCTTTGGCGCCCCCTTATAAGCGCATTTAGTCAACAAATTTTGGCGCCCCCCTGGCTCTGACCCGGGGGGCTGGCGCCCCCATAGCCCCCCCCCCCTAGTTGCGCGCCTGTATAATACCAATTATGTTCGAACAAAAAAAACTTATTATTTTCAGTTACTGACGAAAAAATTGATATCTAACATGTATTACGGAAACATTAGTTCAGCCAATAAAATCGATCTCCTATATAATCAAATAAATTGTACATAACATAATACTTTTGTTCTTTGTTTTCAGAATTTTCAGAATGGGTAGGGTTGGCGATGGGCGATGGCATTACAAGCAATACATATTCTACCCTTTGCAAAAGGGGAGAGGGTGACAGGGTAGTGGTAGTAAAATTGACAGAAAGTTGGAGCGGTGAATTCTATCAAGGTGTACGTTTGAGTGTTGGTGATGTATTGTTCTCGAATAATATAATCTATCATTGCCACTGGGCAAGACCGGCAAGTGCGCCCCCACCCCCCCCCCATCTTCCCCGATTCCGTCGCCGTTCGTTCTTTGCCTCACTCGTCGCTGGAGAATAAAAGTCCTTTCCGCCCCTGACAATTATTTTCCATCTCAACCCCCAATAGGAAGCTGACAAGCAACAACAAAATAACGATATATTGTACATCATTTTCAATCTTATCATCCCGGGGGCAAGATCTGTTCCCCCCCCCCCCAAAAAAAAAAGACAGTTTGCCAAATTAGATTTTGCCATAGCTTTCGTTGTTGCCAGAGTTTTTTTTCATGACGAAAAAGTTTATGCAACGGGCACCTGATTTTTCATTGCAGACATATCAATGTGTATAATGAGCAGTTTGAAATGTCTCCCTCTCATGCCACCATTTGTCATGGAGGTGACATTCTCTGAAATTTTTCATGAATTCACTTCTATCGTCGCGTCGGTTAAAGAAAAAGAGAAAGGGTCTTCCCTGTCGATACGCTTATTCTACATTTGCCACGGGGGGGGGGGGGGGGGTGTTACTCTTGAGGTTTGTTGCACAACAGCGTCCAGGCACGGTAACAGCGAAAAAAAAAATCTTACCACGAAGTCGGCAAGACATTATCCCCACCCCTTCTGACGAGAATCATGTTCCTTTACTTATAAATCTCTCTTTGCGTCGGGCAAATGGCTTGAAAATTTTACTATACCGGTGTCAACAGTCTGGGAACTTCGGGGATACGAATTTCCTGAGGGCGGGGCGCGGAATGAAATTTAAAGGACTTTTTGTAGGATATTTGAATGAAAACTTGCAGAAAAGGGTTTCACACGGGGATAAACGGTATTCTCTCAAAATTTCGTGAGATTGTGAGTTCTACTCGATGATTGACATTGACAGATGAAATCATATTTACTGTAAGCAGACGGGGCAAAGGATTTTGAAGTCTTCACATTTGCTTCATGATCACACAAGAAATTTCAATTCGTTGAGTACTGAACCAGGAGCCGATTGCGCGAAATGGTCTTAGCTATCCCTCTTCTTGCTAAGACGTCTTCACTTCTTGGGCCATCCTTGTAACATAGACATTAGCGTCGACACGACTATGTTACGAGGATGGCGCAAGAGCTTGAGACGCCTTTGCATGAAGAGGATAGCTAAGACTATTTCGTGCAATTGGCCCCTGTTCGACATAGAGGGAAGGAAATTTGTTTTGTGTACATCTAACTATAGCGAATGCTTTATTGTAGGTTAACTGTCTAAAATTTAATTCTTTGTCCCTTCTGCTCACAGTGATTGTTTCACAACAAATCTTCTTCAGCAATTTACAATGACAAAGAGCCAAATCGATGATCGCTTCACATCATTTCCCATTCTAACGTCAGTCCATTTCTATTTCACTTTTATCCCTCACTCTGTGGTCTAGCTCATTTCAATTTCACTTCAATTCATCTTCTATTCTGCGTTCAATCTAATCTCAATTTTACTTCTTTGTATTCCATTCTGCGTTTAATCCCTTCTCAATTTCACTTTGTCATGTTCCATTCTGCTTTCAATCTCATCTCAATTCCTTTTTTCATCTTTCATTCTGGTTTCAATCTCAATTTCACTTCGTCATCTTCCATTCAGCTTTCAATTCATCTCAATTTCTGTTCACTTCATCTTCCCTTCTGCGTTCGATCCCATCTCAATTTCACATCGTCATCTTTCATTCTGTTGTAACTCCCATCTCAATTTCACTTCACATCTTCCATTTTGTTTACAATCTCATCTCAATTTCATATCGTCATCTTCCATTCTGCTTTCAATCTCATCTCTATTTCATTTTGTCATCTTTTAATTCAGCATTCAATCCATCTCAATTTCTGTTTACTTCCTCTTCCATTCTTTGTCCACACTCATCTCAATTTCACCTCACATCATCTTCAATTTGGTGTTTAATCTCATCTCGATTTAACTTCTCTGCATCTACCATTTTACATATTGTCCGATCTCAATCAATTGACTATTTTAGTACTATACTCAGCATTCTTTCTCATTCAGAGGCCATTTGCTCATAAACATCACCTTCATGTTCTTTCTTCATCCAGAAACCACCTGAACTTGTGCTATCTGCAAACTTAGTAATTGCGATGGGTTCAGGAGTCATATGGATTGATCAAGGAGATAGCGATGTCACGTTGTTGACAGACTGTCACTTAGCCACCCGATCTCTTCCATTCACAATACATGCAATTCATAACTTTTCTTCAAATCTTGTGAATACAATTACTAAAATAAATAAGAAATCATTCACAGTTGAATATGCAAGGGAAGATATTTATTGAAAACAAGAACATTTTTGGGGGAACAAGGCAAACACACTTCTATTTCCTCTCACAAACCATTACATGGCTTGAAAACAAGGTGCATTTCTTCTCATGGGCATGCTTCTAAAATTTGCAAAGATCAGTTACATGGGGGTCAAAAGGGAGTGCTAAAATAGAAAGAGCAAACCTTTTCTTACACAAAACTCTGTTTAAAAAAGGGAATGGAAAAGTTGAAACTGAAAAAAAAATTCACCACTTGAGAAAATGCTGAAAATGCTATTGTCATATCTAGTTTTCCATAAATGTGGGACAAAAGAATTTATTGCCCTATGATAGTATTAATGATGGCGCAGGCAGCACTAAACATGTATGATGAAACCCTGAAACCAAAAGATCCAATAAATTCAATAAAAATAATGCCTCAGCCATCACTTCCTAGAGTAAAGTAATCGAGCGCCTTATCTGAAATACCTTAACCACAACAAAATAAGAATGCCTCCAACACCATCTTACGGTGGCGGAGGCATAAAAATACATATTCCTGATAAATTATTAACTCTTTAAACCCGAAATAGAAAGAGTAAAGCAGGGTAGAATGTAGCTGAAAGACAGCACCAAAAGATGATGTGAACATTTTCTAAGACACGCAAGTAATAACAATTTCTTTCAAACATTAAACTTTGAGGAGGATGGAGGTGGCTGGCTGTACGGTAACCTCAGAGATTGCCATGCGTTTCTTCTCTGGCTTCTCACCGCTGCTGCTGAGTATAAATTCTCCGTTGGTATACACACGCTCTCCAACCTTCACTTCAAAGTCGGCCTTGACCGCTGAATCACCCAGGTTGGTGATGACGAGGTAGCCTGGCCAGTCAGGGAACTGACGGAGGTACGCAAAGAGCGAGGATGAGGAGGGGATCATGTGATACTCGCCAGCAGTCATAGACGGCTCGCCGTGGAGCTCAGCTAGCTTCTTGTAAACGGAAAGAGAGGACTTCTCATCACTATCTTGAACCTGAAATAGGAAAATGTTACAATTTGTTAAAATCAAGCCAAAATGAATTTGATGGTACAGATATTTGCAGGACAGGAGAATGAAGAACTAAGGTACAATAAATAATTCTACATCAGCCATGTATTCTTTGCCCACAAATGACATAGGTTATTAATGTAAGAATTCATGGAATCTTATACTTAGTGGATACTCCTTTCAAGGTCTCCTATGTTTGGTAGTGACAAACCACAGAGAAAAAAATACAAAATTATACATTCCCATATTCCCCTAAATATTTCAAAATAATGATATCCTTTACAAATCACACTAGGAAATTTGTGAAGAAATTGAGCATTAATATTCGAATACTCTTGAATCTTCTTTGAAAAAAAAATGTTTCCGTTCAGAATGAGAAAATCCTATAACTCTAGTAAGCACTTGCAATGGTTGGAATTTGGAAAAATATCTTACCTCCACACTGTACTTGGGATCTGACGGGAGTGGCAGCCAGGCTGTCTGGTTTGCAAGAGTGAAGTTCCCGTTGGTGAAGTTAGCCCAGTACATGGGACCAAGGGCAGCATTCATACCACCAGCGCTCTGTCAATGACAAAAACAATTAACATTGTCAAAATATATATCGGTATCAACATGAATCAATACATTGTGGAACTGCAGAATTGATAACCAAAATTTGTATTCATAGAGACAAAATATAATCAGACAAAAAAAATTGCTTAAAATACTATCTTAGAATTTAATGATAGTTCATTTCAATGAGATAACTCATGAGCATTCCTTGACCATGGCTTCAGGACAATTAATTTGGCAAAGGACAAGCAACACACTACTTCAAAATTCAATTATAAAATTAATCACCATTCTTCGGGGGTATTGTTCGAAAGTTGCAATTGATCGCATGCACATTCCAAAGTGATATCTATTCACAGTTGTTTTGTGATCAATTGCATTTTTGTAGCAACACTCCTATAGAAAAATATGATCTTTTGACAACATTTTCATCTATTCCTCATAAAAAAAATAGTAGGGTGTACTATTGTTAACCAATCAATATGAGTAGATGACAAATCAAAATAAGACCGATGCATTGCTAAAGGAATTCTGACATAGCACAAAGTGGTGTCTAATACATACCAGGTCTGGGGTTCCAAGCTCCTCTCCATAGTAGGTGATTGGAGTACCAGGGAGGGTGAGGAGGATGAAGTTGAGTGCACGCACGTACATTTCACCAGCTCGGGTAGCAACACGTGACATGTCCTCAGAACCAAGCTATAGTAAGGTAGGAAACGGATAATAATTATATTTGAGTTTGAAGCAAGTAAAACTACAAAATTACATGATGGAAAGCTCTATAACTCAAGTGAAATATTATCAATTTGAGGAAAGATGATGGGAATGCTGGAAGTTTTGTTTCACAGATGACTGAACATAACTCAAAGATCAAACAATTTTAACTGCTGTTATGATTGTAATATGAATAGCCGCCAACAAGATAAAGTGGAAATTAGTAATAATCCCACTATAAATTTGTAATCTTCAGATATCATACATTGAAGTGATTGGTGCACATGTTGCAAAAATTAGTAATTTTTCCTGGAATTACCGTTAAACTTGACAAATCTGATGATCTAATGATTACTCAAAATTAGTAAAAGTTGGCAAATATGAATATGGCATGGGTATAGAATTGAATGTTTTGACTCCCAGAACATTTCACTTTGCACGTGATGTGGATCTTCCACACCCAATTTTGAATTTAGAGTAGAAACTTAATATAAATAAATCTGATTTAGCATTCTTCCTGATATGAAGAGGCAATAATCTGATCCCAGCTCATTATAACTTTTCTTTTTTGCCCTGCTTTAACAAGATATTTTCTATGGTCCTGAGCACCTTGTTAAATTGAGTTTCCACTGTAACAGTAAAATTTGTTAACATAATGGGGCAATGTTCTGGAATCAATTACAGTCAAACCTGTCTATAATGGTCGCCAAAGTGACACAGGGAAAGTGGACACTCTTGACAGGTGACCTCTATAGACAGGTTCTGTAACACAGAATTTCATCTGTAGCAAACCAATTAAGGCTGCCACTGTAGACAGGTGGTCACTATAAACAGGTGGCCACTAAGACAGGTTTGACTGTACAATAATGGAATTTGACAAACAAGACTTTGCTACTTACAGTCCATGTTTTCCATCTTGATTCAAAGCCATCAACCATGACATCTAACCAGCTAGAGATGGCCTGCTGGATGGAATCGACTGTAGGAGCACCAGTAATAGACTTGGCAAAGCTAAGGTTGATGACGAGGTCTGCCTCACGGGCGGTCTTGTTACCGAGGAGAAGAACACCGTCCTCGGGAGACTGCTCAGTCTCTGCCACCATGAGTCTGAGGAGGAAAAAATTCATTAATAAGCATTAAATTAAATTAAATTACATTATATTCATTTATTTTACTTTCTTAAAATTAATAACAATGTAAAAAATATATACACTTCATTACATATAAAACAATATAAGAAAGTGGGGAATCATAAAAGCCAGGAGGTTTGATGGACAAGATCCCCAGTAACCATAAATTACAGAACTTATTTCTTTAAGATAAAAACTATGTTTGGTAAATCATATCACATTAAAAAATAAACAAGCAAAAGTGAGAGAATAAATGAATATTGGGCATTGGCCCAGAGTATCAAACTTTTAATGAGATTCCACGATAACTATAACGCGCCTTTACTGTAGTATCATAACACTAAGCATGCTGGAATTTTTTTTCTAGTACACCTAAGTGATTTTGCATTGTTTTCACTTCACAAAATCACTTCTCTACCAGATAGACTATCCAGAATGCTCTCTGATAGCCATAAAGGGTTGTATTGATGCCCTCCATAGTCAATTTTCATGATTTGATTGAAAGTACTCTTAGCCATGGTAGTAGAAGTGCATTTTAAGAATGGTTGTTTATGTTACCTTTATTTGCCAAGTTAAGTGTTCTTGTTGAAGACATCCCTCCACGTGAGAAGAAGATCATGGAGCTTGCCCATTCCACTGCAGCTCTCCCCAACACACGAGTATTGCTGAAAAGCAAACGGATAGACGATTACATGAGTTGATCATTATTAAAACTTGAATCGTTGTCAACAATAGTATTCTATGGAATGGATGATTATCATAATCTATGCACCAATCCAAGCCTAAGCCCCAAAATAGGCTAAGGCAACCAAAAGACAATGGCTGTGGGTGCCTTGTTTGCTGGCAGCAATGCCATTTACTGATATTATAGTTCTCTAATAGTATTAACTAAAATTAACTCCCCCCTCCCCCACCCCACCCCCTGGTATCCAAAGAGCTTTGACCCCCTATTTCAAGCCTTAGAAAGGGAACAATTTTTTTTGTTTCAATATCTGAAAAAGTGGGGAACTTTGTGAGGACTTACCGAGGCAGACGATCCAGATCCAGATCCTCCTGATGAACCGGTTGGTGCTGGTTCGCTGGATGGTTCAGGCTCACTGGCGGGTTCGGGCTCACTAGAGGGAGTTGCATCACCAGCGGCAGGTGCAGCGGTAGTAGACACGGTTGAGTTAGAAGCGGTAGAGTTGTCGGCTAGGCGGCGGCGACGGTTTCCAAGGGCAGTGGTGACATCACCAGACTCAAAGATGTAATCAACGTCACTGAAGATGAATCCATCCACCTTGAGGTCAAACCAGAACTTGAATGTTTCCTGTAGGTCAAACAAAACAATAGGGATTAACACATAATCGCTTCAACTATCAGCACACATTCATCAACTCTAAAGTGAAATTTGAACAAATGAATACATATGTACATAAAGTTCTTTTATAATGCTAACATTCAGACATTAAAAACATATCATGCAAATTCAGATACATGTTCTTGTAGACGTAAATAACATTTATGTGCAATTTTACTGAAATCTAATATAAATTATGTTAATGAATGAAATATGAATCGTACCTCCATGGCCATCTGGACATTTGGGTTATCGTAATTCAGGTCTGGTTGGTCAGTTGACATGTAATGGTAATAACACTGCCCTCTAGTGTCATCGTAGGTCCAGGCAGGGGCACCATCCTTGTTTTTCTATGAAAACAATGGAGTAAAGAGAAACATTTTAAATGAAAATATTCATCAAATTTTACAATTCAAAAATTGCATCATGATAAAAATATCCAAAACCAACATGAAATTTTGAATTTGTAACATGAACGGAATAAACTATTTATCTTTATCTATTTCAGTTTATATTTTATCAATCAACATTTCTATAAAAGATTGGATATCAAACATTGAAAAAAAATAAAGAAAATGAACCATATGTTTATAACAAAAATTGTTTGAAAACAATGTCCTATTACATACAGCTCTAGGTAAAGACAGGTTTCAAAGAAATTAAACTGCATACTGCTTTCTTGCATATATCTGCATGAATCTGTTGGAAATGCAAAAAAGTGACATACCCAGTCATTTGGCAGGTTGTTGGCATCACAGTCCTTCCACACATATTAGTCGCTGTAGTTACCAGTCTTGTTGCGACTGTTCAGGAACCAAGGATGATTCTTGCTCGAGTGGTTCGGGATGAACTCTAAGATCACTTTCAGATCTGTGTAGAAAATACAAAGACAGTCAATAAAAGAAGGAGATAAAATATTTCACTAATTTTCCCCAAAACAAATTATTATTTCAAATCATATTGAATGAGAATATGTAATAATGAGAGATGAAAAACAAATTGCTGGGTTAAATGGTCAAGATGGTGTGGGAGCTAGGGAACACTGAGTTTCTGTATGAATCAAAAGCTAAGATTTAGTCAGAAACAGCTACAATTAAAACATTTCAAGAATTCTATACAGTTTATAGACCTGACCTTTGTTTAACCCAATGACTACTGAATTCTCTAATTCCCATAGACTTTGTACAGGGACTACCCGGTTCCAGTAGTCAATGGGTTAATGCAAGTTTGCAATTGAAGGCAACACTTGGTCAAAGTCATCTTGAGTAAAATCATCAAACAAGACTTCTACTTGCGCATGTCTTTACTGCACGAGACCCTTTCCTATGATACCCCCACTTTTCTTCCTTGAAATTCAATAAATTATCATCTCTTCCTCTCCCAGATATCTGCTGGTAGGATGTTGCGTGCAATCATAAATTAGACGGAACAGCCATGTACTCTGTATGACCCTGACTGTCTAGTGGAACACTTAAGGGGTGTTGCTCAAAGGTTGCAATTTATCGTAAGTTGCAGTTGATCGGTACACGCCAATCAAAATCATTGTTTCATGTGCGCCTTGTTAAATGCGCACACCATGCGTGAATGAAAATGCATGTTACAATTTGCAAAGTTGCAGTTGATTTGCAGTTGATTTTGAGCAACACCCCCTTAGAGTGGTACATGTATGTGAAAGGTTTGCAGGTCATGGATTGGAAGGCTAGAGCTCTAACCTACAATAAAAACAATGGCAGGAAAGGCTGCAATAACAGTTAACATGCTGGGAATGGAAAATGCCTTCCTGCTTTAGGAAATGGTGAAAAACAAATGACATAAAAGACTGAGCTTTCGAGGTCATGCAAGTGCACTGTGCACCCATTGTTCATGTCAATTGCGAATTACACAAAGTCATGTTGGAATGTACCAGGCGTACATGTACACCATGTTAAACAAAATGAGATCCTCCCAGGTATCAAATTCATTGTCCCATAAGCATAATAACTTCATGCATTTAGTTCATAATGGGAATGAGTGCGTGTGTGTGTGTGTGTGTGTGTGTTTGTGGGGGTGGCAGAGTTCACCTGTCTTCTCCCAAGCAATTATTGGGTTCCCATTGTATGCAGAGTTCTCTCATGACCTTTAACCCCTTGTGAAAACCGGTTCTCTCTTTATAACTTATCTTATCCCCCTCAGAAACGCAAAGAAAATTGTTCTCAACATCTACTCTACATCATCTGGTAAGATGATAATGAACACGAGAACCAACATGTGACTGCCAAGTTCAAAGAGTTCAAAATACCAGAGACAATAATGGATGGATAACTCCCATATCATTATCCTATATAAACACTGATAACAAGTGTAAAAACAAACTGCACTTTGACTCTTGAGTGAATATTGTTTTGTGTTTGCGCTGGTTAAACAATGGCAGGAAAGCATATCCCATTGTGATACTTTACATTATTCTAACAGTGTCAGATTCTTCCCCAAAATGTTGATTCAAGATCCCAATCCCAGATCTTAATCAATTGCAAACTCCAATATGCACATAAAAATATAAAGACTGCAAAGTTTAAGTCTGCCTGAATATCACTTAATAAATATTCAACTCTATTGAGATAAGTACATGTACACAAATGCATGTGACCCAACATGTGCGATAATAAAAATTATGAAGTGTAAACTAATAATTCAAGTTTACATTGCCATCATATCACTTGTCATTTAAATATGTAGTGTGCTCTTTAATGAAAATAAGTTATGTTTTATCTTAATTGTTTCATTCTACTTCATTTATTACCTTTTTACTCTTGCCTACACTGGAGAAAATTGCAATTTGTTAATTTAAGCAATTTTATTAAAGCTATAGATCTATCTTCATTTCATTAAAAAACTAGATGAATCCTCGACCGCGCACGGTCAAAATTTATGCCTCCGCCATCACGCAATCAGAAAGATATGTACGGCTTGTTCCATACCATCAGAAATCAAAAACATTTTACAAATTCTGGGCACTGCCACCTTTGACCCCACAAACCCCAAATCTCATAAGTTCTTCTTCACATGCTTATACCTAATACCTTATACCTAAGTTTGAAAGAAATTGGATCAATTTTTCTGTTATAAGTGAGCTATATTAGTGGACTTTGTACAAGTTTTCTGCCCGGTGACCTTTGACCTTTGACTCACTGAACCCAAAATCTATTCGA
>BQKZ01001193.1:50336-69451 GCA_036244855.1 Temnopleurus reevesii | reverse complement strand
ATGGTTATACATACTTGATCCAAGTTTGGTCAAAATCCGTCCAGCGGTTCTGAACTTATCGCGGTAACAAGGTCCGGACGGACGCACGGACGGACACACGGACGGACGGACGGACGGACGGACGGACGGACGGACGGACGGACGGACGGATTGACGGACGGACAACCCAAAAACATAATGCCTCCGGCACCACCTTACGGTGGCGGAGGCATAAAAAAAGATTCCAAATTATTTGTAAGATCAGTTTGGTACCTTTCTCTTCAGCAGCAGTCATCAAGGCATTAAAGTCTTCGATAGTTCCAAGACGGCTGTCCACGTTGGTGAAGTTGACAATGTCTTGACCGAGGTTCAGTCGCTCTTCAGATTGTTCATAGATTGAAGACAGGACAATCACATCAGCTCCAATGCCTTTCACATAGTCCAGCTTCTTGGTCAGTCCTGGAAAAAAATTGAATGAGAAAAGAGAAAATTACATTGTAGATGAAATAAGTTTTTATTTCAATAACACTGGATAGAAAATGGACAATAAAGGACATGTTTATGGTTTTTTGGGGGGAGTGCTGGATGCGTGTTTTTCTGGAAATTTGAGCTATATCATCTTGATCGTTCAGATTTCAGAAATCTGCTCTTATTAAGCAGATATATAAAGTGAAGGTCGGTCTCTCCTAAGTTGCGTCACGCCTTATTATTGTTTTTAAATCTTGTTTAATATTAATCTATTTATTTTTAAAATTTTCATTAATTTTTTTTATGATTTCTTTTTTTTTCAGATTGTTATCCCGAGGAAGTCGATCTAGGCACAAAATTTCAGGCACTATAATTCAAAGACTATTGTGAGCCTAAATTTGAGAAAAAACAGCAAATGGGCGAAGTACAGACGGTACTTTTTGCTATGTTGTTATCGCTTGTATTTTGATCAAAATCGATATCATTTTTGGTCAGGTGCACCAACCCCGAAGAATTCTTTTTTGAGCCCTTTTGCAAAATAATAAATTGACCCATGAATCTTTAAATACAATTTGTAACATTACCGGTTTTTTGCATCATTGAAAAGTCAATTTGTTTGCTTTAACATTCTTGTCCTCTATTTATATTATGTCACACTGCACAATACCCAAAAGCCAGGGTGAAGTCAAATAAAGTGAAAATTGCATGTATACTGAATGCCCATCAATTTCTCTGTGCTATAACTGCTTTTGTTTCAATGCCTGTTGTGCGCCTGAAAAATAATCATGCATTCTGAAGTTGTTCACTTTTATCATTGTTTCTCATGGTTTCTAAATATTCAAATTCACTAGGCTATACATTCTGGAATTATTATTATATGAGAAAAATGTGGCATAAATCATGGTTTCATTTGTAGGTACAGGCATTGGATATTCATGCATTTTTGCAAAAGTTTTTATTTTATTTGCAGACTTGCAGTCATGTTCACATTTGATTTTAGTCACATTACGGTACTCCATCACAATTACAATCTCTTATCTTAATTCAATAACCTAAGCTGACTATATATATCTAAATTTTATTTTACTTTCGGGATATTCTTGCCATCACAAAGTGATATTGGTGGAATTGTTCAGACTTGATTTGCATTTGGAATTGGAATTCCAGTTTTTAATACGATCAACTGAATTGCAGAATACCCCACCATTTTGAGAACGAGGCATACATACTAGGCCTATAAATATGTAGTCTACTCTCATAGGCTTGCCTGTGTACGTGTGGTGACGGTGGGGTATTCTGCAATTAAGCCTTTTAATACAATTGAACAGTAACTTGAGTAAGTCATGATCTATTTTAAATAAAACTTTAAAGGCAATATTTGTTTGAAACATGACCAGTGTCAGTGAAGATATTGGTTACAGAGGGTTATATCGCGTCCCTGTACGGCTGTAGCTTCATAAATAAAATATTCAGCATTGATTTGAATGAGAACCGCCTATCTAAATTCATCATCATGCACACACACCGTAAGTTAGGTTGAGGAGGCCTATTTCATTTGGTAAGGACGGGGGAATCGACACAAAACGCGCCAATTCACCACACACTCGTTTGTCTCTTCACTCAGATGTAAAATACACAGGTGCACCAGTAGTATGCATGCATCGACGTCACAACATACCGGCGAAATCCAGTTCCAACCGGCGAAATTACTCGACCGTGTCGCCCACGCATTATCTGAATGGGCGCATGAAGAACGAGTATTGATTGCATCAGCCGCTAGCCACGTAGGGCGGCTATGCGAGAAACAAAACAAAAACACCGCATGGTTGATGAAACGGTTGAAACCCTAAGTGAAAAAATGCAAAGTTACATACGGTAATCTGAGAAAGTAAGATTGGGAGAATTTCCCAATTTTCCTGCAGAACCGTTATTATAATTTCTTCATTTCGTTTCCCCCAAAATAAACCAAAAAGAAAAGCTAACTTACCATTGAGATCGCCAAAACCATCTCCGTTGCTATCCTTGAAAGATTGGGGTAACACCCGGTAGAAAACACTCTTTTCCCACCATTCAACTTCTGGGCATCGGGGAACTTTCACGACAATGACGATGGCAGCAACAAGCATTGCCACCCATCCAACCCAGAAGAGAATCAGCAAGATGTTGCGGGTCCAATTCCAGAAAGGAGTGTCGGCAACTTCGAGCAATTCTGCCTTGTTTAATCCGCCCCATTCTTCACTTTCGGCAGATTTCTTCTCGTCACTACTTCCACCATCGGCAATCTTTACTTCACCCTTTTCGAGATCAGCGTCTGACTGGGGAGCCATTTCGTACTTCGCATCGTATTCTGGCTTTCTGTCGTCGCCCATTTTGGCTTTTATATGTAGACCTTTTGGAAAAGCAAGATGAAATTCGACACCTCTTCGACGTCGTCTAAGAAATTCTTGAAATGTTTATCTGCGTAACGTAGAGTCGCTCGCTCAGCATGCAGCCTTCTTCGTGTTGTGATGACGCGGCTGAAATTTACAACCCAATTCCAATTCCCCAACGAATTTGTGAATGGGCGCGGCGTAAATGCGCGCGCGCGGGGAAAACCTACACGAGGCGACTTGTAGACTCAATAGAGCTCTTTGAGTAGTTTAGTCTGCAAACGCAGCGCATCTCTGTTCTTCATTTGAAAAAGTGAGATGGAATTGGGTATCTTTCAACTTTGTTGCAGGTTGGATCCACAGAAAAACTCCGATTTCTGTGGTTGAATCCAGGGGAGAGGNGGGGGGGGGGGGGGTCACTGGGGTCCTTTTTGGTGTAGTATTCTTGATTATGTTCCATACCAGATGCGTATCTCCGCCGTTTACGGGAGGGGAAGAGAAGTTGAAAAATACCCTCAACCCCCCCTCCCCCCAAAATAATAATAATAAAATAATAATGATACAAAATTGTCATTTCAATCCATCAATTCTAAGCAACTGTAAACTAACCCATCAGCAAAAAAAATAAACATAAGAAAAAATTGTCCTATTTCAGCCCCACTACATACGTGCCTGGCCGATGATATCAAACCTTATTGTGGAAGGGGCACCTGTACCTTTCGCAATTGTGCATCCATTGGCTACAAAAAGTTGTTGACCTCGTCAAGTATAATTCTGGGGAGTCCCCGTTTCGACGCGCGCTATACACTGCTAAAAGTTCATTGAACTTGCCAATAGTTTCGGGGAATCCCCATGTTTTGACGCGCGCGACACCAATGACGTCACAATGGCATCTTTCGTCCACAGCGAAGCGGTCAGGCTGTGTGATACGAGCGACGACTCGTTTATTTTCAGTTGACATCAGACATTGTCATATTTTATTTGACATTATTGTTAAATTTTTCTTGTTCTCAAAATTTACCACTCTAATATTGGCGACTATTGACGATCCAAAGCCTGAATCTAACACGTACATAGTTTGTATAAACAAAATAAAACAAAGAAAAAGAATAATTTAATAAGTTTTGCAAACGCGCACACATAACACACATTAGTTCAGTTCAGTTCAGTTCGACTTTATTTTCCATCAATCATAAAAATCAAATACAATAGTATTTACAATGTAAAAAAAAAAACATGTTAGATGAATTGTTTACATTTTGATGACAATAGAAAAAAGGGTGACTACTTAAAAGTTGAAAACTTGTAAAACGAAGGACCCTTGAAGAGGTGATTGAAAAGAAACAGCAATCCAGGCTTGCAGATACAAATTTGGTTTGAAATTCCTGTCTCGTTTCATATTTTGCCATACAAAGCCTATTCAATTTAAACATTTTTTTTATTCTTTAGATGATATTTTTCGTTCTCAATCACTGAAGGTAGAGATCATTATGCTATTTTATTCAAGAGTGTCGAATTTACAAAAAAAAAAAAAAAAATGTCTATAACAAGAAACATTGTAGCTTACAAATTCAATTTACATGAACAACTACTTTGTATTCTATAACATGAAATGTATCATGTGGATCATGTGGATACCATGATCTTATTACCTTTCATACCCAAATACATAAGAAAAAAATTGGTATATTCAAAAGTCATGGTTTCATCCCAATGATGAAGCTTGTACATATGCTGCCATTTTCAAAGAAGATACATTTTGTGGCAACTATAACTATATGATACTGGTTCACTCCTTTTAGTTTTCAAGTGATTTCTGCAGTCTCGAAAATTAGACTACGAAAATAGGAGGAGTCAAGAGCAATTTCCAACGAATCGTTGTATCGGTTCGTTCTATTTCCCCGAAAAGCAGGAAGCCAGAATAAATGCATGCAAGAAATAATTGGCATTGTAAAATACCATTACAATATTGAAACAAATTATGTTCCATTAAATTCCAACTAAGGTAGCTTATTATAAAGTTCTTCTTAATGCGTTGGAGCACCTACAACTGCATTTTAATAACAGACGGCTCACCGAATCTCAAGTTATCTTCACCTGCACGTAGTACAGTGCATGAAATATGATGCTAATGCGTGCACTTGCGTCATCATTCTGTGATGCCATCCACACATACCGGATGAGAAACCATTGGCGTCCATCCAGGATGAGATTTTTTTTTTTTTTAGCAGAACTTTCTGCATTTATTGAAACAAAATACAAATTCATCAGAATAAAAATTTAAACATACAAAATCAAACTGACAGTTTAACAAATAACAAAGATAATAGCATACAAGAGTAGACCAAATTAATTCATGTAGTAACAAAATATTATAAATGCAGGGGCCAGCTATCATAAGCAAAAAGCTTGAAGTGGAGATTGGGGGAGGGGTGGGCTATCATTTTTCCTTGAACGTAATCCGTAAATCGACTGAAACGACGCTCATCAAATTCTTTCTCTTCGTTGTTTATTTCTTCCGACTATCTCCTCTGTATATTTCCCCCCATCACTGTCTTTTACCACGATGGCATTCTCTTCATGAAATCTGTTTATGGAGTATGGCAATTTTTAAGGAAACAAACATTAATTTAAGCTGTATTTACTGATGTCTTCATTGAGTACTACCTACACGTGAATATGAAAATAAAACATACAAACATTTACGATTTTGCAGGTTGTTATTCCACTCATTCATTATTCGGAATGGTCCCAGGCAAGATTCGATTGCCTGGAAATAAAATGATTCAGGTTTGTTAATCCGAAAAGAGAGAAGTTTCATAAGTTCGAAAATGATGAAGGCTTCGTTATTCCCAAGGTCCTATAATTCGGAAAGGAAAAAGGCCTCGTTTTTTCAAAGTTCTGATAATCCGATGATGAAATGGGGCTCGGTCAGCCCAAAGCTCTGCCAATACTACTAGTAGTTCCTTATTCCGTATAATCTGATAATATATCCGATTCATTCTCTGGGACTATCCGATCTCCGGAATAAAGCAACAGATAGGCTTGGATTTCCAACCCATTTTTTTTTAACTGCAGATCAATGGTATACCGGTATTCTTTTTAATCCTCAGACGAGGAATTTATTCAAAATAAATACAAATTAATACAAAAATTACTTGGTTACATGTTCAAAGCAATATAATGTTACATAAAGTATTTAAAACAAACGAATATCTAAATCTTCCAATGTATCTTGATCATTTTGTATTTAAACTTCACATAATTTCTGAAATTATTTATATCAACCAAACAGAACGACTGTGAAGAGCTTGTTTCTAAACTGATTCGATATATACGCTAAAGTGCATATTGTACGAAAACGAGTAATATATTAATCAAGGTGAATTTTGGATCACTAATTCTATCTATTACAATATTTTTTTCTTCCATTAAAAAGTCTGTTTTAAACCAATTTGGTATATTACATTGCCAATTCTTTGCCAAAAGAGTGTTGTTCTATTGTATGTTAACAAAATATGTAAAAAGGATTCAAATTGTTTACAAGTTGAACAAATATTGTCCGATTCGATGTTCCATTTATATAGGTTATCTTTAAAGGGTAAAATATTATGTAACAATTTGAAGTTAAATTGTCAGACTTTCTCCAATTTAAAATCCAAAACAGATTTCCAATCATAATCTAAAGGTAATTGTAATATTCTTTCCCACAACATGTACACTGTCGATTTTTGTTGCTCTGATTTATTCAAAAGTAAATAAAAATGTTTTGCTTTCATGAGGCATACTTTTATCAAGTCTCCTGTTGATATTTCGAATATTTCTTGCTGATATTCTTTTTCGTGCGGCAGCGGCTGCTACACTCTTCATTTCTTATTTTATTCATCCACGTCTTAGGAAAATGATATATGAAAAATAAAATATATCGAAGTGGTATACCGGTATGTGGAAATTTTGCGTTATGTGCGTGCGCACACACACATCACACACACATAACTCACAACACACACACACACACACACACACACACACACACACAAAACACAACACGCACACCAAACACACACACACAACACACACACACACACACACACACACACACACACACACCACTTTTTCTACTGCGGGTCGCTGCTGGCAAGCAGTATGAGGGGTGTGCACAAATGAACAAGAAGATAAGTTAAATTTTCTTTGACAAAAAAAAAACAAAGATTTTTTTATTGCAAGTATAATGGAACTCAATCAAAATAAACTATATACATGAACTTTTTTTTTGTAAACAAAATGGCAACACCAGAAATGCAAAATAGAGGAGTGTACATTTCATAAATAAGCATAATAGTCATGATAGAGTGCAGTGAAGCAAAAATTTATTTCCCACATGAAAATATTGAACTATATCAAAACTTCTTTAAATTCAAACATGATCTAAACATAACAAAGACGAATTAATTTTTACAAAATGTAAAGAAACATCAATATAATCTGACATCAATTGCTTTAACACCCTAGGTAAATTCAGTATATCTGACGAAATCTCTCACGAGGAAAATACAAACATCACGTTCTTCGATCAAATTAATATATACATATAACAAAACAAAAATATTACTTACAATCTGATTTACATGTAAAATAGATAAACGTAATTACAATCATTAAAAGGTGCCCTGATCTTAATGCCTTGTAAAAATCGTGGAAGAAATCTTAGTGAAATTACAGAACACTTAATCTGAAGACAAAATAGCGTTATCTATATATGTTGAAATAAAGTTCAGTGTGAAATGTTACTTATAATACAATACATATTTCAAATTGCATTTTGTGATATTGAGGAGCATAATCATTCTGATTAGACAGGAAAACACAACTTTGATAATCCGTTTCTGGAAAACCACTTTTGTGGATGGAATCTATCATAAACTGTGCATTCTTGAGACTTCATCGGATTAGGAAATATTAACTTGATGCATAATATACTTGATAAGTTATAATAACGTCCATGAGAATATCAGTTGCTCTTCAAATTTAAATTGCACTTTACATTATAAGAAAATAAGAATTTTTTAAGGTAATGCGAAAAGAAACCAAAATGTGCCATAATAAAAAAAAAAATCTTGATTTATCACTATGATCATATCTAATTATCATATCACGATCAATGTGCATAGTTTACTAGTAGTGAGAATAAGAATGTATTTTAATCGAGATTATCGAGTTGCCTAAAGACTGGTTTGATATTTCGTATTGAGAAAAATACATATCACTCGATTAAGCAGCGATTATTAGTTTCAGTTGGCAATAACTACAGGCTTGCAAAATACATTTCATTTAATCTAATAACTTCAAAATATTCTTAAGCATTAGGTAGTAAGCACAACAAGATATACACAAAATTCAAATAAATAAATATAAATATAAATTCTATATACATCACGAATACACAACAGTTAATATATTTTTGCATTTGGCAAGATGCTTACATTTTTTTCATATTTTTGTATATAAGTTTTTGTTGAAAATAAGACACACGAAAGAGTGGAATGTGGTAGAGATAATCGCTTAATTTCTTTATGGCTAATGATATCTTCTTTCCATTCTTCACACAGACACGATGATTGTTGGAATGCCAGTCAGTCAGGATTATCTCACCTTATTCTCGACCCTCACATGTTCCGATTTTCAACCGAGATACCAACACACTGCTAGCAGTAATTGGGAAATCAGAATAGGGCTACAAACAACAAATCTATTGGAAACTGCTAAACCAATTAATTCTCTCGTTAACGTGATAACGAGCATTGTTTTTTTTCAAATAAAATGCTTCCTCAAATTCATGCTCAATACAACTAATTGCAGATATCGCCACCTTCCAAAACAAAAATCATTGAAATTGAATATGAATCACCAAGGCCGAACAATTTCTCATGCCAGAAAGTATAACAATATCCATACACGTTCTCTTCTGGTAAAATATTTTGTTCAGCTGTTTGACAATTCACATCTTAATTTTTATCCTCTTGCGCTATTCGAAAAGGTTGGCTTGCATGTCGGAGGTGCTTTATTTATGACCATAAAAAATGGTTCGGCCATTTTAGGCAGATTGTTATTTGCATTCAATTACTTATAATTTCCGATCATACATGTCTGTAGGGTTGGCATCTCTTCAATTCACTATGGGGATTTGTACCCCTGGAAGATCCAGTCGTCGTTCGAAGTTTGGTCAGGTTGGTAGATCACCATGGGTCAGTCCTTAGTCAGAGGCTAGATGTCCAGTAGAGAAGCGCTGTACTTCGAAATATCTTCGCTGATGAATTGGTATCTCTCGACGTTGTATTTGAAATACACTGCCTGTAATAATGATGGGTTTATATGATGGGCAAACGTATCTTATTTAAATGCAAGTGCTTGAGCGAAATTGATAAAACACACCACACATTTCGCCCCCCCCCCCCTTCAAATGCGACCATTGACATTCAACTCCTACTTGGAAAGGTATATAAGATTGATTTTGAAGCGCATGTGGTGAATTAGAAACAGAACGAACTTCTTAAATAGTGATGGCTAGAAGAAGCAGTCCATTAATGTGTTATGAATAGGTGAGGAACTTGTCTTTCTATTCTTTCTCTAGTTTTCAAAATTTACCGCTTTACAAATTCAATGAGTCGGTGCATTGATTTGATTTGATTTGATACATTTATTTAAACACGGTTAAAAACCCAGTTCAGCACATGCTGTTTTTTCAATGGGGCTGTGCAGTAAAAAATACATTCAATTACAATGGATACGTCATGTACATTATACATTAAAAATACATGTAACAAACATAAGGATTCAAAATGAAATATTACACTTGAAATACTTGAATTACAAAAGTTAAAAAAATAAATATCCAGACCATTTCAAGATGACGATTTACTGAATTGATAGAAAAATTGCATTTTTGTGAATATAGTTCAGGAATTAAGAATAAATAAAAAGAATGAAGGAGATAAACAATGCAAAATTAGAGATATGATTAAACGTTAAAATACTAAATGTAAAAACTTCGAAATTTTATTAAACTGATAAAAATATTGAAATTGCAGTCGATTTTTTTTATATTGCGCAAGAAAATATGAATATATTTAAAGGTTTGCAAATTTAGAATTATAGCGATAAAACAATATATACAAATTGAAAATTAAAAACTTGACCATAGAATCGAAGACTATATATATTATTATCGATTGATGGAAAATTTTCATGATAAGTCAAGGGGAATTTGTTGAAGACTATGGATTTTTTTTTAGGTTTCTTATCATATAATTTCTAACTTCTAAAAGAAAAAAAAAAGAAGGACATGAAATTAGATATCGGTATGGAATGAAATTTTACCTTATGCTTGGTGTCTTTGATGGCACGCGCCGTCTTCAAAATCGACTTTGCAATCTCAGTCAGATAGCACTCTTCATACCCCGACAGGGCTTCCAATCTACCAATCAGTGTTTGATCATCGACAGCATCCGATTTGTGACGGGTTTCCTTTCTTCTCATCAGGAGTGCCGAAAAGAAAGCAGCAGCGGCCAATAGCGATTGGGGCATGGCCTCGCAATGGAAATTGGTCAGGGTAAGATCAGTCAGGTAGTTGCTCACCAGAATCAACTGTAAAAATAAAAGGAAATTGTCAAATGTATTGTACACCATTATTTTGATGAAAATAAACCTCAATTTCCAGATCCTAGATGTTATCTGAATAGTTAGAAGCTGTGAAGGTATAATGTAGAATGTTGCCTTGATATACAAAGTAATGAAATTATAAGTCCATGGGACTAATTTAATTTGGTCTGACATCTTGATCCATTAATCAGGTTAATATGTTTTCGCATTCTTTTTGTTGAATCCATCTGAATATAATTGAATAGGATAGAAAATTTGATTTGATTTTTTTTTCTCAAATTGCACAACTTTACACGTAAGACAACTAGCCCATGGAACTATACTGTGCTGACTATGAGTGAAAAAAAATAGATGAATGAAGATGATATTTTATTGAAAAGCTACGATAGGGATCGGTAACTTTCACGAAATCTGTGACGTATTGTCGTACCGCCGCCGACTCATTGGCATTCTGCACACCAAATTCCAAATCCCTTTCGAGAAAAAAATCAACAAAATATACATTTCCCTAATCAATTCTCCGTGACTGGTTGTTTCGTTCTCTTTTTCCTTTTTTTTTTTTTTAGAACGAATCATGTTGAACCCTTATAAACCCAGTATCATTTCATCTTAAGTACATTATGAAATCTTACTTGTTCATCTTTCGTGTCTGTCAAGGTTAGGTAACGACCAAGAAAATCGGCTGCCGTTGGGAAGAACAGGTTAAAGTCTAGAGTGTATAAGATCCTTCGTTCCATCGTCAGAAACTCCTTTTCTTTGTAGGTATCAGCGCATAGATTACACAGGGTGTCAAGCTGTGAAAAATTATTTTTAAGAATTCTGATTTAGAAGAGGAACATAAACTTGAATATTAATCACTGAATATAAAATCTGGAAATCCTTAACCATTATTACTTCATCGCACCCCCCCCCCCCCATCACATTGGAACTGGCTACCCCCCAAATATTATCAAGAGGTATTTCACACGTTCCTATAGTTGAAAGCAGACCAAGATCTAATATAACATAGATTATGTTTGTAAAATAAAGTCTACCTGCATGTGTTTGGCAGACATATCAACAAATAAGGTATGCAAATTGGATTCAAAATTTTTGTCATTTAAATGAATGACTGAGACTGTTGTTACCATTGCCATGTTTTTTTTTTCAACTATTGTTCAGATCTTATACGTTATTCACATTTTGATTTTTATGTCATGCATATTCGGGAACAGCTGACATTTCTACACTTGTTTGGCTTATCAAATAAGAGTTAAATTAACATTAAAAAAGATGTTTTATATAAAGGTAAGTGCGAGTTGTAATTACGTCTATTTTGTATATGTCCCATCACTCGAGGAAAACTTACACCTGGAATGTAGATCTCTTCATACTTGGCTGCAATGAATAGACACGTGATCCCTAGGAGCTGAAGATAGTACAACGAGATAGTTCTCCTCAACAGATACGCATCAAGCATGGCAACTGCTAAATGCAAGGTGTCGGTCTGAAGTTCAAGATGAACCTTAACATAAACGGTAACAAATGGTAAAAAAAATAAATTGAAAAATACATTTGCCTGATAATACTGATAATGATAATGCCCCTGGCGCCACCTTCTGGCGACGGAGGCATAAAATGAGTGCATTAAACATACCGGTTCCAAGGGCCAAAGATCCCTCTTGGATGTAACCTCCCCCCCCAAAAAAAAAGAAGATATGTGTGGATCGTATAGACATAAACAAGCAGCCCAACTTTTCAGTCTTTTTTGTTCTATCACTGAATATATACCTTACTAATTGACGTCGCGCAATAAGTTGACTCAACTAAAATGGCAGAAGACACACACTTGTACATTTCTAATTTTCATTTTAAATTTTGGACAGAATAAATTGAAGGTAAAAGTGCATCTAACAGGATAGGGACACACCGTCCTGTACACTTCGGTATTAATTGATTAATTTTAAATAAATGCAGAAAATGCAGAAAACAATACAGTTGCACAATCCCCTGAATTTTAAAAGTTCTATGTAAAAAAAAATATACAGTATAAGCAAGGGCATAAGCAGCGAAGCGACGTGGTGTATTCGAGGTAGTTCTTGCGTACCTGGGAAACTTCATTTTAACTTACTTCCCCCCCCCCAATCTCATTTCATTCCATAATTGGAATAGTTGTAATTTCGAGAAATTCTGCCGCCCCCCCCCCCTATGCTACTAAATGAATGCTTACTTGTACGTCCACTAGCCAATTGACGAGGATTACGTAATGTGCCTTTTCCAATGGAGGGTGCGCCGCAACACTGCTTCTCAGGATCATAATCTCTCTTTCCTGTATGAATTCAGATGACAAATTGAGAAAAAAATCGTTTTCTGATATCACATAGCTCGTTTAGCAATAATTTATCAACTAACCGTCTAAAACATCAAGACTGAGCGAGGCCAGGATTGCACTTATTTTTTATGGGGGCGCTAACCGTCCTTCCCTCTGCTTTCCCATACCCCCCCCCCCCCCCCATTTTTTAACATTTTATTTTAAATGGGGTGCTCACCCGTTCTGCCGCTCCTCCCCCTTTAATTAGCTGCGCGTCTGACATTGCACTCATATCTGATCTGTGTTTATATTGCACAAAGTTTTGCACCAGTTTTCAATTCAAGCTTCTTATATGAGAGTTTTTTTTTACTTTCAATGTTTCATACACGGAGGCTTGAAAAAAACTAAATATAAAACCCCCCAAAATGTACCTCATGGGCGTTTTCCACGATTTTTTTATTCCATTGATGTAAACATGACTGATGTCATTGTACACAAGCCTATAGCAGCCCCTTCTTACATTTGGAGCCCAATAATATTTCAATTTCTCTCCTCATCGTCGTTTTGAATGTTAGTCTGTTGCAAAATAATGTGAATCCATGAGGGCGCACGATCACTTGCCTTTTCCCCGACCATCAATTTTGCTCTTATAAGAAACAATGGTGATTGAAATCCCACTGCTGGTTTCTTTGGGAGCAGGAGTAAATAAGAGCGTAAAAGCTGGCAACCCTAAAAATTAAAAATCTCCATTGCCGTGGGAGGGGGAAACCCCTATCTTGTGAAAAAGCTATAGCCGCCCTTGAAGAATGCATGTATTGAGCACTTTACAAAGTCATACCTTGAGATAAGAGAGAATATCTTCTTCATATCCATCACTCGTCGAGTCCGTTTCCATGGAAACATCGAAGAACTCATTTGGATTGATTTGCGTCATTGCGAAGGGTAGGTCGCCAGCAAGCTTGCAGGCTAAAAAAGTGAACAAAATTTACATTTCAAATGTCACGAATATGTGGCACATATATACGGTCCCTATACTGAGACAGATTCCTTCCTACTCCTCGTCTTTAAAATTTGGACCAAGAATTTGGATAATACAACTGAGATATATACGGTTGCTTTGAGGTACACCCACCAACCTTAACATCAAAAGTATGCGTCGTGAATTTTGCGACCATGAAATTAGAAATTTGGGACGTTTTAACACCCGTATACCCTTTTCCCCCGAAGTGAACACTTTGTCTATTTTTTTCCGATAAAGTCCATATAATTGTCAAAATTCTGATCTGCCTATGTTTGTGGATTTTTTTTTATACTACATATATATTTTTTTTTGTAATGGCAGAGCATATAGGTTAACGAATATTTTCTGAAAAGCCTTTCGCACCAAAAGGTGAAACGAATTAATTCTATACTAATCGGGTCGTTTAGCCAGTATTAAAGTGAGCGAGGTTTGAATAAGAAAGTAGAATCTCAATAATTCTGTACCTTTGCTCGGATTTTCTGAAGGTGTGTCTGGAACCTCCAGAATGTCCTCTTTCAATTCGGATGAGGGCGCCATTCCGATCTTTGGTTTCACCACATGAAGTCCTCGTCTACGTTGACAGGTGGTGAATGATGTCGTGGCTGATTTACCCTCCGCTATTCGTTTCAAAGGTTTTCTTCCTCTGTTTTCCTTGTCCTCGTCATTTTTGGCTGTGCAAAGTCTCATCTTCTTGTGGCCAAGAACACGACGTTGCCTTAGAGCAAATCTAGAAGTAGATTCCATGATGGCTGGCTAAAGAGATATGTTGCCTTCTGAAACTGACTCGATATCTGCGTTTTAAAGAGGGAAATTATTACGATCAGCCATTTGCCTGCGTAGGCTACTGCATGTGAAATATAAATTTCTTTCTTTTTCTTTTCTATATTTTCATGTCTGAATATTCATGACGTTATGCTACGAATGATAAAGACAGATGTCTAGTAGTCAAATTCAATGTGCTCTTTATTTAGACATATTGTTCCTAACAACTCGAAAGCTTGTCCGAGGCTCGCCCGGCATAGCAACAAGTAATGTATGCAATCTGGATTAAAAATGTTGTAGTTAAATTGTTACTTTTGTTACGTTCGTCGACAAGAAACGTGCATGGAAACGTACATAAATCTATATCTATTAGTAAATCGGCTTATAAAATAGACTACTTTGTAATAAATGCAAATTTTATGCACGCTTTTTTGTTAAACGCACAATAAAATGTTTATTCACCTGATATCAAACGATCGCATCTCAATATAAGGAATTCAAATAGTTTACAATGGTTATTGCTAGCTTTAAGTATTTGATTTTGTATCACTTTATTGACATAAAGGAATGAGTTATAAAGAACATCTGTCCAGGTCAAAGCGTATTACTTCAAAGGCAGGACAATAATTCTGACTTGTGTAGTCTCATACTTTGACAGCAGAAAACAGTTTGTCAGTTTGTCTGAGAAAACGGTTTGTCTTGAGGCAAACATAAAAATTGCTCTATTTCGAAAGTGGTCTATCATTTTAGTGCAAGTTTGGTCACAAAAGTTGCTCACGAAATTATTCAAATCTATGTACAGTTTTTTGCCTACAAACGTGGCAGAATGGGTCTGAGTCAGAAAAATCTAGCTTGGATTTTTTAAGTTTGGAGCAAAGAGGAAAATAAATTAGAAAGTCATGTACAATGCTATCACTTAACTAACTACGGAAAGCTCTCTGGAATAGTTGTTGACATTTTTTTAAATTCTCTGGGGTAGTGACAATGTCAAAAATGTCAACAACTATTCCAGAGAGCTATCCCTAGCTATCACGTAACACTGGCTATTCATGCAACTTGGCAATTTTTGGTCACGTGATATGACGTGTGTCATACACCTAAATATAGTATATTATAACTTGTTTTAAAACACCGCTTTTTCATCCCAACCAAGAAATGTAATTTTTCTTCAGTCAATACATGGGTATAGGCGTGTTTAGAAAAATTGCACCCATTGTTTGAAACGGATAAACAATAAGTTATAATGAAACAGCATTTAAGAAGTGCATGAGATACGTCATAACACGTTACAAAAAAATTGCCATATTGCATCAAAATCGCTGTTCAATTATATCATTCAAACATATCTTTTTATTTGTTGTCCGATTTGCTTCATTTCTTTAAAACTGTTCGCCTTTAGCTGACATTGACTCCTTGGAATCCAGTTTGCAAATTATATCCTTTTAAATGTGTGCGAAAGTGCATCCGCTAAGTAAACCGATCTGTTTATTTCCACACAGAGGAAATATACCACTGTTTCGTACATACGAATTTGCCCATGGTAAAATATTTGTTTACATGGGAAGGAATATGCATTGCATGCATGAGATTGTTGCGAGATTGGGCAAGCTAGTTCCGACGTACCAACCGTCACGCATGTCCCCTCCGTATTTTGATTCCCTCACACATTATGAGTAGTTTAGGAGATGAATCTGTGATCAGCTATACATTTATCACAAAGAATGAACTCCTTCTTATCCCTTTTTTTTTTTAAATGAACACGAGGCATCTCGCATCTTGGAAGAATTAGCAATGCAAATAAAAAATGTATTCACACCATTCATCATGGTGTCAATTGCAAATATTTGATAGAAAATGATGCACAGATTATACTGAGAATCTTTGTGAAAATAGTTTTTCAGAAATAAAGCTATTTTGTCTTGTTCATGTTATTCTTTTTCACAATGATTCTCAGTCGAGTACAGTGCACTTTTTTTTTAAACTCACCGAAGATAATCCTGGATTTTATTTCCTTCCAACAACTCTCAGTCGTGTGTCGATGTAGAAGTGCGATTGGGGAAGAACGAAACGCTCCTCAGACACATGTGTATGATTCATTAAAGGACTAGCTGTGATTGGCTGATGTGATCAGATCACGTGATATCCTCTATTCATTCCGCGGAAAGAATTCTATGAACAAACATGATTTGGAATGTGATGCATGGCGTTTGGCTGAGGATGACCGGGCAAAGTAGCATCTTCATTATCATGCAAATATTATTCCCTATAACACACTGTGAGCAGGAGGGACAACTGATTAGAAAAAGGAAACAGCTTCATTCAAGCCTTCACAATCTAAGCTTCATGGCCACAGATTAAAATATCTTCCCCGTTTATTCAGTGAACATGGGCGACACCTGTTCGACTTTTCTCTGCAGAAAGAAGGAAGGTAATTTCGATTGTGGGCACTTAGCTACTGTGAATGCCTCAATGGTAGTTGTTTACGCTGTCCATATTCTTTGTCTCTCTATTCACAGTGAGGCGCCATCCACAAATAAAAGGATTTTCATAAGTCGTCCCAAAGGCAAATTTACTACGCATAATGCTTACTCTACACACAATCTGACAATGGTTGTATTTGCATGTAGATCAGTACCAGAAAAGCTTACCCGATACGTGGCCGGCAAAACAGCAAAATTCTCAGTTCAATAGGTTAGTTTACCAGGTTTTTATGCAAATTTCATGCACAGTCTTTAATTATTGACAACCTGAAAACTTTCCCGAGGCTTGCCCGAAATAGCAACAAGTAATGTGTGCAAACAAAATTCCAAATATTGTGGTCCAAATATAATTATATACTTTATAACCAGTTCACAGTAGTTTAAAAAGGGAAATTACCTAAAAACAACATTTCTTCAACAGCAGCAAAAGAATCAGATGAACAGAACAAAAAAAAGTTTGAGAGCAATCGGTCAACTAATAAGAAAGTTATCAGAATGTTTGAAAATTTAGACAAAATTGACAACTGATGACGTCATAGGTGCACAACTCACTTTTTATTTTATCCATTTCAATTCTATATAATTTCATTTTCCTCCAAAGGTATGATTTCCTCAGAGCCTAAACTATATCTTCATGATAGATATGTAGATTCCCTACTTGCATGTTTACATTCATATGAACTTAGTATCTTTCTGTATTATGATGACTTGTGTACCATAAATTAAATGAAAATTCTAGTTAGCAGTGCAATGTTATCAAATTGGTAACATGTCTGAAATTTTCACTGATTTAGCCAATCATAGCATTTTTATTACTTGTCCGATTTTCTTCATTTTTTTTTTTGTTCTGCTCATTAATCTGTTCTTATTCTGTTTGGGTAGACTCTTCTTCTAAAGAATATCACGTAACTACGTTTGTCGACAGGAGACATGCATAATTTGAACATAGCAATGTATGCACATTTACCAGAGTTTTAAATTTATGCACGTTTATAGTCCAAGAACGCAGTAACGTTGTATTTATCAAACCTGATCGCAATAATTGAATTATAGTACTTTAAATGAAGATTGCATACATTGCTTGTTGCTATGTCGAGCAAGCCTCGGGCAAGCTTCCGGGTTGTCACGAGCAACCATGTGTGAGAGGTATGCATACAATTTGCGCTATTACCGCCGCTTGGACTACAATAACTAAATTATCCAAAATCAACAATAAAATGGATAAACATTATTTTCAACAATGTATTTTGAACGAGGTACGCGGAACCGGAGCTGCCAACGACGAGTGCTATACCACATAATTTTTCAGTTACCACGACTGCAAGAATATAGGGGTGTGTAAGAATGTTAATATACGCAGCCCCCTCCCCCTTGTTCAATTTGTATGTGTTTCCATTCTGTATATCAATTCAAGTCAATTCAATTTAATTTCCAAAAAGAATTATGATTCAACGATAAAGAAATAATGCGTTGCATGAAGCGAGGTACAAATCATAGAAGTGGTAGGTTTATGATTTTATACACGAATGTCAGCCTCGAAACAGCACCAAACTGTGATTTTGTGTACATATTCAACGCAAATTGTTTTTTTTAAATTAATTCACATAAAATTCATAATTTGGCATTCAAATGTTGTTGTTCATATGTCCGTGCCGTCCGATTCAAATGGTTGAAATCAATTTATTTTAGCATAACAATGCTTGAAAAAAAATAGTTGCCAAAAAATTGCTTTAAAAAAGCAATTAGAGAATAAAAACATGATGAATCAAAATGTTCAGTGCAATTTTTGTTCGTGTAATTGTTAATAATGATATCAAGAATACTTGTACCAACAAGTAATTTTCTCAGCATCTTTTTTTATCTAGAGCAAGAAATAAATTTTTAAGCATAAATTAGCATAATCAATTAATTAAAGAGAAAATGTGTTTTGAAGATCTAATGATGCAAATCTGTAGTTGACCTGAAACACTACTCGCGTAAAAATTTTCATGGTAATAGCGTGATTGACGGCCTCCCAGTGATAACTAGACAATAATTTTGTTTTTAAAGGTGGCGAAAGAGAGAGAGAGAGAGAGAGAGAGAGAGAG